>JAULKM010119410.1:0-21289 GCA_032355605.1 Rubia tinctorum | reverse complement strand
GCACACACCAATACGGTCCCGGACTATCGTTACCCCAAGAACATCTAAGTTTCCTTCCCCACAGAATAATGGTAATATGAAAGTAGACTACAGTGTGTGCCAGTTTTAGTTTGACAATTTTTCAATTAATAAGAACATGAAGAACAAGCCTACATAATAATCACAAACACGTAGAAATAGAAAGATCTAAGGAATCTCATAGAAAAAAACATTAATTCATGAATACAAATACAAACCCAAGTAAATAAACTACTCCCTAAGTGTTGAACCCAATTATTTCATTGGATTCAATGCCTTTGGGCAAAAGAAAAATAAAGAGAAGAGAAAATATTTTAGAGAGAAGGAAGAGTTCCTTTCTCTCTTTACCCTACTCTTGAAGTCTAAAAAATGAGCATAAACTTAAACCCTAGTAAACATAGGTCTATATATATATTATTAAGGAATTGGGCCTTGAAAAAGGCTAAAAATTGGCCTTAAAACCCTAGCAGCCGCAATAGACGCGACCAATAGAAAATGGCACAGGCCGTGCAGCCTTTGTGTTGGCGTAAACCGCACGGTCTGGCACGGACCGCTGGCTAGTGCTCCATTTTAAACTTTTAATTCGGGCACCCCATGTCGTTTAGTGCAGCCCACCCCATATCATGTCATTTTTCACACCCCTTGGGTTGGTCTTTGCATTTGGAACTTGAAACGACGTGGACCGTGTGAAACAACGTGGTTCACACCCATACTTAGCTGCTGGAGTGAATTTAGGGACACAGGCTCCACAGATTGACGTAAACCATGCCAAGGGGGTGTGTGTCACAACCTGTGTTGGCTGGCATGGGCTGTGCTAGCCACCCCTTAGCATTGACCAAAGGTTGTCCTCATAGCGGCCTACTAGTTCAGCCGGTTGACGTCGTCCTCCACTTTTAGCCTTTTTGAACTCCGACTCCGCCTTTTCCGGCTCAATTCCATCTACAACCATGCATTTAGGTCCACGTTCTTCTATTTACTACCATCCTCACGAATGGCCATCAATATCTTCTACTATTCTTGTGAATGACCTTCAAATATCTTCTACCACCCTCGCGGATGACCTTCTACAAAATGATGTCAAAATACTCACGAGCAACCTACTTGTAAGCTCACGGAGGAAAATCTAGGTGCTCGTGAATACAAAGAGTCCATTAGATTCAATTTAGTCTACAAAACTCATGATTTAGATAAGAAAATCAATAATGGTCATATAAACCCTTTTTCATGTAAACCTAACTAAAACTAGTAATCAACCAAACAAAACAT
The DNA here is from genome assembly GCA_032355605.1 of Rubia tinctorum. Lineage (NCBI taxonomy): Eukaryota > Viridiplantae > Streptophyta > Magnoliopsida > Gentianales > Rubiaceae > Rubia > Rubia tinctorum. Next base: position 20,005 of record JAULKM010119410.1, on the reverse strand, counting down.
GATAATAAATGTGTCAACGCATGCATAAAGGTGCACATCAATCCCCCCACACTTAAAATTTTAATCGTCCCCGAGTAAAAAAATGAGAAAAGAACCAAGAGGAATGTAGCATGCAGGGATAAGTTAACCACTACATTCAACTTTTTCCTAAGCTACCCTTGTTCCCCTAAATATTGTGAGAATCTCACAACTCTCACTCTCCCCAAATATATTAAAGTAACCTATCCACCAAAAATTCATTTAAGAAAAAGGTAGAGTAAAATGATAAGTGCTAAACTAGCTTGCTCCGCCGAAGAAGTCACCAAAGAATATCCAAGAGATGTTGCCAAGAAACCACCAAAGATGGCCAAAAGATATTCAAATTTTTAGTTTTCGATTTCTCTCAATTTCACTCATTTTGCCTATGAGCCCTTTTGGGTTTTCATCCTAGAATTCGCACATGTTGAGCTCACTTCTCACCTTTTTCCACACGACCTCTCAATTTTTCCTAGGTTTTCCAACCTAGCTGGGCCTAACCTTTCATTTTTGCCTAGGTCTTTCGACCTATCTGGGCTTTCTTCCCATTTTGCCTAAGTTGCCCTTTCGGTTTTCCAACTTAGCCGGGTATATATTTTTTAATCGTTTTTTTCAATATGTTTTTGTAGCACAAAATGCCCCAAAGGTGGGCTTTATACTACATGAAGATTATGAAAAACAAAAAATTACAACACCAAAAAGTTCTTTCCAAAACATCCCCACAACAAAGAGAGAACACCTTAAAGATCAAAATAACACACCACCAAAGTGCATCAAAAACATCCCCAAACAAAATGACATCAAAACACAAAGGAATCCCGAGAAGAATAACTCATAAGTCTTTCACTACTCCCTCACCCACACTTGAGCTTTGCAATGTCCCCAATGCAATACTAGTTCTAAGCTAACATTAGTTTGTGTTAACTTCATTTTCTCAGCTTCTACCGTCCATCGAAGAAAAATGTTTGCATGAAAGGCCACTCAAACAGGTATATCTCAAGACCATACATATATTCCCATATTTAATTATTTTTCGCTCAGCCTAACACTCTTTTGTTTCCTTAATCACATACTAACAACTAGCGCAGTTTCACGGCATATCCCAACATAGAGAACTATATCAAATACTACAACGAACTTGTGAAGAGCATGCAGGAGTCGAGAAAGGTTGTGTTGTTGCCACAATTCCAACCTTCCACTTTTGTCGGCATCATCAAAGTGGATTGCTCATCGATGAGATTTTGGAGTTTGAAAACAAAATTGGAAACTTCAGAATGATGGTCTGGCTATGGAATTCACAAATATATGTGTAGATGGGGCATGGTTTACATTTTCACATAAACTGTATTAATTTTTTCTCAATTTTTTAATTCATTAACAAATGCTATTCTTCTAGGCACCTCTGGGACCAAGTTATCGACACCAACAATGGATGCATACAGTTTATTCTATGTAGCATGGGACGCTTGGTCCAGGAATTCATAGCTGCAGAAGTTCATAATCGTGCGAATGCCATTCTAGATACCATGCTTCTAACTGACACCAATATTTATGTGGTGTCATACATTAGAATGTAAGTGGCACTTTAAAATTATAATACGTTCAACAAATTGTTCTCCGATTACAAAATCATTCACGATCTACTTTCTTTTCAACGGAGAGATCATTATTACTTAATACTCATCCATCTTGGTTCGAATGAAGTTTTTACCGTTGACTCCATGACGTGAGGAATCAAACCCCACCACACTATTGAAAACCAAGTCATTTCCAGGTACTTTCATTCCATTCATCTTACTAGCCTAGAAATATCTTTTATAAATGCACCACGTAACCTTTAAAATTTCAACAATCACAGCCTAGCATGCTGATATCAAAGGGAGAAGAAGAAGAAGATAGAGCCATCTCCAGATTACACCTGGAAAATCACAAATATTGATGTGAGTTATTCAATTCCAAGAGTGCCATTATTCCTAACATTATTTCATAGAATTACATTTGACCAATTATTTACTTTGCAGTACCAGATTTAGTTGAGTGGTTGGGAATGCAGGTACTACGTTCTCCTGTTCATGGAAAAACTTGTGCTCAAGACTACCTCTACCAATATTCTAGAGGTTAGTCGACAAATTACAAATTAAACATTTTTTCTTCTTACCTAATTAATGTTGGGGATATATTTAAACAACGGGTGTTTCTCGAGGGACAAGGAGCATATAATGGCAAGGAGATCGTAGTTGTAGCCGACAAATGGTGCTAGGGTTGGGTAGACGTATATTCGAAAGAATTCAAGACATCGATGGACCTTTTGCTGTAAAATGGAGGATAAAAAATAGATTTTATTGTGATTTATTTTTTTAATGAATTTTATGGTTCACATATAATTTTTTTTAGACTTCCACAGTTTTTACATTGGTCATTTCGTCTTGCTTAGAATTTTGATTCAAACTATAATTGATTATGTGTGTTTCAATTTAGAGTAATTTAGTTGTTTGGATTTTCTTCTGTGAAATTTCCCCGGGTTTAGATTTGGGATGGACCAGGCAAAATTAAAATAAGGCATGCATTGCAAAAAAAAAATATAGCACCAGTTTATGATATTAAAACCGTTGCTAGAATAGTTAGCACCGATATCAATTTTTAACCGGTGCAAGAAAATTTAGTCCCCTCCAAGTACGAGCACTAACAATTCTTTTCATATCGGTGCTTGATTTACACAAGTGCTAAAAAAATATGAGCACGTGGACTTGATTTTTACATTCAACAACGACATCTATCAACTACGTATCAGTGCCGGTCAATATCAACACCGGTATTCCTTCATTAGCACCAGTACCTTCACTGGTTAATTTGGCACCGGTACCATTCTACCAATGCTGGTTCTGGTGAACTAGAACCGATACAGTAAAAGCGGCAATGGTAACATTATTTTGGTGCTTGGTATGGGTTTCCAGCACTGATATTGTGTACCAGTGTCTATGTAATTACGTTTTAGCATCATCATACTTAGACATCAGTATTCGTAGGAGTCGAATAACCGATGCATATGTGTCGGATTACCGGTGCCTATGTGGGGTTCTGCAATAGTTACTGGATAATTAATTGAAAGGCTAATCAAGTCAGGATTAAACCACAAGAGTATTATCATAAACACAGGTGTGTTGTGGCAAAAGAATTAAGCATTTAGCCGGTTAGTTGTAATTGTCACCAACATGTACTCCTCTGTCAGGGGCGGATCTACCTTATGGCATGGGGTAACCATAAAAAAAGTAAGGGTATTAGTATTTGGTTACCCCATGTAATTTTTTTTTTACCATTAATATTAAATATATATTTTTAATAGGGGTTATTGGTATTTGGTTACCCCATTGAAAATTTTCTAGATTCGCCACTGCCTCTGTCCCATGTCAAACTACACAGTTCTCTTTATCTCACTATTTACTGTACAACTTTGACCACATTTGAATAGATATATAAACAATATTAATATTATATGTTATATGGTTGGATTCGTCGTAACAAGTAGTTTATAAATATTAAATTTTTATTTACCGTTATTATACGTAGTTAAACATATTAACTGTCAAAAATGTTTCTTGATAATCGTAAAAAGATTTCTTGTAATTTGAGGTAGGACGGAAGGAGATGGGATGAACATGATTTAATTTTTTTTATGGAGGATGAGCATGATTGGAATGTCTGATTTGAAATGGGAAGATATCATGTCTAGATAGTGCTTGTCTTTTGTGGAAAAATAAAAGGAATACATTTACTATAGATAATGATTCAAAAAAAAAAAATACTACACTTGATGACGGTAGAGTCCATCTCTTGATGTTGATAGAGTACATCTCTTGATAATTAATGATGATAGAATTCATCTCATTAAAAACGCTTTTTACGTAACTTATAAAAAAATTAAAGTTTAAATTATAAATTTAAAAATAAAAATTTTGAGTTGCAATAATCGGTTTATAACCTTATAATTATGTACTGTACATTACATACTATAATTTTAATATTGCAATTAATTTTTTTTACGTTTCTATAATTCTAATTCAACCCCGTCTTTCCCAAAATTTACCATGATGGTATTATCTTTTAAATAATAATTATTATAAAAATGATCAGTTTAGTCCGATGTGTACAGAGTATATATATACAAGAACTTCACTTCCCCATGTGGTAAAAGAGTGCTGCTTATACACTGCAGCCAGTTGACACCCCCTAAACCCTTTCCTCTAGGGCGCTGGCATGAGCTATAAGCTCTTTGCAACTGCATCACTGGTTCTCCTACTCGCAACTTTAGCCTCTCTTCTTCAGATCAAGATTGTTAGTCCTCCACGACAACTAGAGAGCCCGATTGATGGCCCCGAAGTGCTGCCGATTCCAGGCGCTTTTGGGCCGGAGAGCTTTGCGTTTGACAGAGACGGTGGCGGTCCTTACACCGGAGTTTCCGATGGCCGGATAATAAAATGGCTGGGAAACGAGAGTCGGTGGATCGATTTCGCCGTCACCACTCCAAACAGGTCAGAATCATTCTCATTATCTGTATTTTTAATTTCGTGGACGCCTTTTTTCCATGATTGAATGATGCTATTTTTTCTGCGCAGTATGCGATTCTGGTAGTTTAAAATACATTTTTTATGATGCTGATAGTTATGATTGGGTGGGAGGGTTGGTGACTGGAGATTCTGGAAAACATGGGCAGTTTTTTGCATGATGTAATCCCTGCAACTTAACTTTGGTTTTTTCTTTCTTTTTCTTTACATTGCAACTATATACTCCCACGGTCCCACTTTAAATTGGTTATTTACTTTTTCACGATTTTCTAGAAGCATGTTTGGCCGTAAATATCTCTAATTACATATAATAATGAAACTTAAAAATTTGATATTTAAAAAATAAATGTTAAGACAAATCTAACTATATCTCTCACATGATATGTTTATTATTTAAATGTTAATTTTTATTTAGGGTCAAAGTTTACAGAGTTTGACTCTCAAAAAGTAAATAAATAAGCAATTTACAGTGGGACAAGGGGAGTATGAATTATGCCATTAAAATTTTACGATGAGGATGAAGACACTGCACAAAAGGATTTTTTTTTGAAGGCACAAAAGGATTTGTCATACTTCTCTGGTTTATTTTTTAATAATAAATTTATGAGCATGGTCCTAAAAGTATGGAATGTTTGGCGGAAATTCAATACCTTTGACTGTGTGCCGCTTAGTTAATTTTGTCAAATTTGAACAACAGAAAAGTTCATCATGCACTTCGTGCTATACACTTGTCTTAAAATACGCTTCATTTTTTTCTTTTATAATTGTTATTATGTTTGCTAGTCAAAAAGTGCTTGGTAAACATAAAGAGTCATTAACTATTTTATTCGTTACGTTAAATAATTGATTAATATTAATAGATAATGGATAAAGCGTAATAATTAATATAGAAAAAGTTTAAATGTGATTACACAAAAAACAAAATTGTGAAACCTTACTGTAATAATTAAACAAAGAGAGTCTAAAAAATTAACCTGTCCATGAACTTATGAACAGACCTCTTAATTTTTACCTTAAAAATTATAATTTTAAAAAGAAAATAAATATCACATTATATAAGTTTTAAGAAACAATAATGTGTATTTAAATGTGAAAATATGAATAAACATAAGGTAAAAATACATTTCAAAATGTTTATATTTAGTATGTAATTTAATAAATGCGGTGGCATGTCCCTAATTTAGGCCACCGATCTACCCTTAAAAAATTATAAATATAATAAATATTGGAATGACTACAACGCTTAGAAGTTAATAATCACTAACAACTAATTAAGTCATTCATCCATTCTTCAAGGTACTCATTCATCCATTCTTCAAGGTACTCATGATAAAATTTGAATGGATACTAATATCAGGATCATCGTAATAAACCTATATTTGTAATATTTTGATGTGGGATGTTTATAAAATTAATTTGTTCAAATAAATCGTTTTAATTATGTAAAGTTCAGATTTATTTAATTGGTAATTTGTGGAAATTATGCAAATATGGAATAGTTTATGTTGAAATATCATAGACGGAAATTTCGGTGGAATAAGGAATGAGAGAAGTAATATTTCGTCCAAATGAATTTTGATTTGAGAATATATCAATTCCAATATTTATGAGATTGGATTAGATTTTTAGAATTGAAATTGATTTGAAATATTTAGCTATGGAAAAAGATATGAACGGGATATTTTTCAAAGGATTATATTTGGTAATTCCTATCTCGAAAGGATTTGATTAAAATCATAATTTGAAATGGAGAAAGAATTATTTACAAGTACAGAATTTCCACGTTGGAACATACGGAAAAGATCAGGATTTGATTGATAGAATATTACGTGATATTAATTTATGAAAATATGAAGTTTATGCAATATTTGATTCAGACGTGTTGAACCATAATGGATTTATGGAAAATCCCTACAATTGTGGAATTGGTTTTATGGAATATTATGAGATATTTGAAAGAAGGAAAATCTATTTATTTATGAGATTTGGATATGCTTCAGAAGTATACAAGGAATAGGAATATTATGGAGATAATTATGGAGAATTCCGATATGCTCAATGAACTATTTATAGTGGACATTACGGCTTCATAACTAACGAATTTAACTGCGAAAATATGCATTCTGATTTTCTATCTTTCTGAGAGTACTGTGATAGCCAGCAGACATATGTTTCAACATAGCGTTACTAGTTGATCAAAATTCAGAATCGTATACCTTAATTTCTCGGGGGGAGGAAATCCAGTATCGACGAATTTCGAGGTTAGATGGAGTCTAATCAAGACGGATCGGTAGCAAGGGGAGCTTGCAAAATCCACACGTTAATAATAAGAAGATACGTATAGTTGTATGATGTATTTTGTACTGTATCTTTGTCATTAGTGGATTTATTCTGAATTGGGCCAGACCCCGCAGATGTAGGTTGTTTTCACCGAACTGCGTAACCAATTCTTGTGTGTCCTTGCTTTACATTTTTACATACTTGAATAGGCTATGTTGGAACACAACTTTAGTAATTAAAGGTTGCTGACGCAAACAAGTCCCTGAAGATGGAGAAAAATCAATTGGCCGAGACGGAGAAGGACCTAGTTCAATTGGTATCATAGCTTGGTCACTTACGTTTTACCTTGGTTGTGTTAAGGAAAGTGTGATCCACTTTTACCATGGCGACAAAGGAAGGAGCTTTTGTGTCTCATCCACCTCTGCTGGAAGGAACAAACTACAATCACTGGAAGGCTCGCTTGAGAGTGTTCATAAATTCACTGGATGAACTGGCTTGGCACTTTGTTGAAACTAAATGGAAACCCCCAGTTGCTAAAAGTTCTGAAGGAGGTGAATCGAGTTCTAAAGATCCAGTAGTGAAACCTAAAGAGTCGTGGACTCCAAATGAAAAAAGGGTGGCATGGCAAACTCCAGAGCATTAAATGTCATCTTTACTGCAGTAGATGAAAATCAGTTCAAGCCCATCTCTACATTTCATCAGGCAAAGATAGCATTGGATATACTACAAACGGTGCATGAGGGAACAAGCCGTGTATGTGAATTAAAACTACAAATGTTGGCAACACAGTTCGAAATATTGAAGATGGAGGAGGATGGTACTATTGCTATGTTCAATGGAAATATAAGAGACATCTAGAATATGGCGTATCAACTTGGTAAAACCTACAAGGATTCCAATCTGGTGAAAAAGACTTTGAGATCTCTTCCTCACAGATTTTCTATGAAAGTTGCGGCAGTATAAGAAGCAAGAGATGTGTCCACCATAACTCTAGATGAATTAATGAGATCATTGCAAACCTATGAAACGACGTTGGAACATTCAACAATGGATTTGACATTCAAAACATCGTCGTCAAGAAATAATTGTGAAGAGGATATCGATAATGTAAATGAAGAACTTTCTCTTACCATAAGCAATCTCTCGAGGATGCTGAAGAAAGTGGTAAAAAATAACTCTAAGGAAAGGTTTAGTAGGAACAGATTACGGTTTCATGACTCTGGAAACAACCGTGAGCCAGAGATGGAGCAACTCACTCAGCAATTCTCAAGAAGTCAAAATGGAGAATTAACGCGGTCAAGAATGATTTAGTGTAGAGAATGTGAAGGGCATAGACATATCCCGGGTGAATATGCCAACACTTGGAAGAAACGAGGAAAATCATATGTTACCTTTATGGAATGAAGATGATTATGAAGAGGAATTGACCAGTAATTATATGGCTTTTGGAGCAAAACTTCAAAGAGATTCAAAAGTTAGTACTAAATGTTCCAACATTAGACAGGAAGAAGTGGATCTATATTCCAACATTTTTCAGGCAGCCAAAGTCCGATGTTCCAACACAGAGAAGGTAAGTGAATAATGCTCCTCAAGCGATGACGAAGACATGAGCGTGAATGATGAAGGTGTATTTGCTGCATATGAAAATATGTATGAAATGTGGCTGAAAGTTGCTGACGCTAACAAACTCTTGAAAAAGGAAAACCTTTTAGCCGAAGAAAGAAGAGAGATGGCATCCCTGGTGGAACAACTCAGGAGGAAAATTGAGTTGTTGGAATTAAATCTAAGTTTGACGACAAAGAGGGCTGAAGTTATTGAGACGACTATTAACAAATTGAATACTGGAAAAGCAAAATTAGATGATATACTCACCATAGGTCAGAACTCTGGAAGTCGACAGGTGTATGTTATGGCAATCCATTGAGAAACACTGTATATTTCAAATTAGAGGTTCAAGACATGAAGAGAAAATTGATCAAAACCCAACAACATGAACCTCTTATTTGTAGCTACTACAGCTACCAAGGCCATACAGAGGATCAATGTTTTAAAATCCTCAGAGACATCATGAATGGACGACTACTGTCTGTATGTTCCAACATAGATAATGTCCAACGATCAAAGATGGTTCGAAAGGTATGGGTTCCTAAACGCACTAATAGTTGCATTTTTGCTCATACTTCTCTTATTGCACACTCTGGGGATTCGTGGTACTTTGATAGTGTATGTTCTCGACATATAACTAGATCGCAAGAGTACTTAAGGAAGATCGAACCCTATGATGGCAGATTTGTTACCTTTGGTGATGGAAAGAAAAACATGGTAGTTGAAAAAAGTGAGTTATCTGTAAAGAGATTTCCAACCTTTACCGTGTTCTATTGGTGGAAGATCTAAAGGCTAATCTCCTAAGTATCACCCAGCTATGTGATGATAATATGACCGTGGAATTCCATAAGAAGAAGTGCATAGTAAAACATGGAAACAACAAGGTGCTTACTGGTATTTGGTCATCAGAAAAATGTTAATTGTTGGAACAAGAAGTGAACTGATTGAGTGTAGAATATAATGAGATTAAAATGTTAATGGCTGACCATGTTCTAACATCAGATGATTTCTCAGATCAGGGACGTAATGATGTTAGAACATCAGACGAGATAGATTTCACGAATGAAGTTGATTACTTTTATAACTTCAACGATGTTGGGACACCGTCCTCCCCATAACTCCCCCATGTTCCAACATCAGTTCAGGCTGAATCAATGCAAGAAAAACTTGGGAAATTTGAACACAATGATAATAAAGTGAGGTTAGTTGCTCAGGACTACACTCGGGTTGGAGGAGTTGATTTTGATGAGACATTTGCACCAGGTGCCAGTGCTTTCCTGAATGGAGTAATCAATGAAGGGGTATAGGTGGAACAGTCCAAAGGATTTGAGGATCTTTATTATCCAAACCATGAGCATCATCTCAAGAAGGCATTATACGGCTTAAAACAGACACCAAGGCATGGTATGAGCGACTCACTACCTTTCTAATCCATAAAGGATATAGTCGAGGGGGAGTGATTGTTGAAAGGAAGCTCACTGATATAAGACTTCATTTTATTCAAAATCTGGTTGAAAGGAAAGAAGTGATTGTTGCCTATGTTCCAACATCTGGGCAATTTGCAGATATTTTCACAAAACATTTGAACACGGCAATTTTTGAGCTCCTCAGATAGCACTTAGGTGTTTGACAAATTTGAAGTATTTATTTTTCTCATTATTATTTGATCTGTACATACATTATAAAAATACCAAAAAAAGAAGAAAAGAGAACAAAAAAATTGAGGTGTAGTTGGACATGTTGGAAGTTTGTGTTGAAGACATTATGATTGGCATGCTAGTATGGAAGATTATGAAGTGGTCAAGTTTGATCATTAAATGCATATGACGGTCAAATAGATCAGGGAGATGTCTCCTCCTGGAATTTTAATTTAAGATGATGGGGAGTTGGAAAGCAGTGATGCTAGTCATGTTCCAACACATAGAATGAAGACAAGGGGAGAAGTTGTGGATATTAAGATTGATAAACCTGAATTCTTTGTGGCTGATGATATTTCAAACTGGTATGGAAACACTGATCATGATTATGATTTTTGTATAAGAGCTTCACATGTTCCAACACATGAGGAAGAACAGTATAGAACAGGTTGAAGAGGCTCAGGACTCTCATGTTCCAACACTGCAGTAGGAACTGGAGACGGAAAGCAGCCATGTTCCAACACCGATATAGACTGAGGGTATTGACTTTGAAGCAATGAAATGATCTTATGTTCCAAGATCAAAAAAAATGGGTGAAGCTGAGAGCTACTGTGTTCCAACATCAGGGGACTGATGTTCCAACACAAGTTGAGCAGATTATTGAAGGCACTACTGATCGGACAGCCATGAGAGATATGACATTTTGTGTCAGAGGAGAATTTTAGCTGAGAGGACAAATGATCTGAGTGCATATAGGATTGTGGATTTACAGCCTATCTGGACTACGTGGGATTCAAGACTCCGTCAAGAAGTACAATTGAGAGATTGCACAAGAATTTTATGGGAGGCAACAGTGGTCCAGAATCTGAGTTGTATAAAAGACTTTACATCAGAGGCAAGGTAATGAGATTTTCTGGAACACTGATCAATCAGTTATTTGGATTACCTAACCTTAAGGATTTAGAGACAATTCCATGATGAGGAGTTTGTAGCGACAGATGATTAGACTCTGTCAGAAATTGCTAGAGGATTTTAGTATCAGTGGCCGCTCAAGGTAACGTTACTGCATCTAGCTTGACTACCAGGCCAAAGTAAAGGAGAAGGCACAGATAGCTGCTCATGAAGAGAGTTGAAAGTTCTGCTATGGCTATGTTCCAACACAGACCAGATGTTTGTTTCAGGGGGTGTTGCATTTATTGGATATTCTTCTTTGGGTTTCTGCGTCTATTGCATTTGAAATGTTTATGGTCCCAAGGGGGATATATTTGGGATTTATTGGATGACTTTATTGGCTCCGTTGGGTTGATGTTTCAACATGCTTATTATATCTGGATGTTAATAGAGTTTTGGAATACAGGGGGGAGATATTATGTTTCTATGTTTCAACATCCAGAATGGTTATGGTTTTCAAAGATTGATATTTGTATTTGCATAAAGTCTTGTGATGAAATGCCAAAAGTTGGTTAGGTCCAAAAAAATGCCAAAGTGAGATTGTAAAGTCCAGATTTATTTAATTGGCAATTTATGGAAATTATGCAAATATGGAATAGTTCATGTTGAAACATCATAGAAGAAAATTTTGGTGGAATAAGGAACGAGAGATGTAATATTTCATCCAAATGGTTTTTGATTGGAGAATATATTAATTCCTATATTTTTGGGATAGGATTAGATTTATGAAATTGGAATTGATTTGGAATATTTAGCTATGAAAAAAAGATATGGACAAGATATTCTTCAAGGGATTATATTTGGCAATTCCTATCTCCAAGGGATTTAATTAAAATAATAATTTTAAATGGAGAAGGAATTATCACTACAAAAAAAATTCAGTTGTGACGCTTTTTTGGAGCATCCGCGATACTCCAAGGCATCGCTAAAATTATTAGTGACGCCTTGTGAAGTGCATTTATTCAGCGTGTCACTAAAATTTTGTAACGTGTTGAAATATCGTTATATTTTTTTGTGACGCTTTAAGATGTAGTTCAATTTAAAAGTGTCACGAAAGTTGTGACATGGATTGATGTAGCTTAGTTTAGTGACATGTTGAAATGTCACAAAATATTTAGTGACACATGAAACTGAAGCAAATATTGTGACATTTCCTTACTTGTCACAAAATATGCGTCACTACTAGACTTTTTTTGTAGTGTATATACTGCTTCATAATTTTCATGTTGGAATATATGAAAAAGATTATAATTTGATTGATAGAATATTGTGTGATATTAATTTATGGAATTATGGAGTTTATGCAATATTTGATTCAGACGTGTTGAGCCATAACGGATTTATGGAAAATCCCTACAATTGTGTTATTGGTTTTATGGAATATTATGTGATATTTGAAAGAAGAAAAATCCTATTATTTATGAGATTTTGATATGCTTCAGAAGCAGATAAGAAATAGGAATATCATGGAGATAATTATGGAGAATTCCGATATGTGCAATGGACTATTTATAGTTGACATTACGGCTGCATTACTAACGAATTTGATTGCAAAAATCTCCACTCAGATTTTCTATCTTTCTAAGAATACTTCGAGAACCAGCAGACATATGTTCCAACACAGCGTGACCTGTTGATCAAAGTTCGGAACTGTACACCTTAATTTCTCGGGAAAAGATTTAGCGTCGACGAGTTTCGAGGTCAGATGGAGTCTGATCAAGACAGATCGGTAGCAAAGGGAGCTTGCAAAATCCACACGTTAATAATTAAAAGATAAGTATAGTTGTTTGGTGTATTTTGTATAGTATTTTCTGATTAGTGAATTTATTCTGAACTGGGTCAGGCCCCGCAGATGTAGGTACTTTTCACCGAACTGTGTAACCAAGTCTTGTGTGTTCTTGCTTTACATTTTTTACATACTTTGTTAAACAGACTATGTTGGAACATGACGGTAATTATTAAGCTAATTAGTTAAAACCAAAATTTCAAATTAAACAAATAAAATCCTATGATTTAAAAAGATGCCCTATTGTTCTTGTTAATAATAAGGCTTTTATTTTTTCTATCGAATATATAACAAACTCAACTAAATTAAAACAAGTAAGTTATAGAAATATATAATTAATTGAATTAATTTTTGTTGAATTGAAATAAAATTTATTTAAGTTTTAAAATTTTGGATATTACTGAGTTGAAACATCACATTCTAAATTGTAAAATCTATCCATATATTTTTTTAATCTATATATATATTCCAATACTAATAAAAAGCGTGAGTTATTTTTTGGGTATAAGTCATGGTACTTGAGTCTTAATTTAAACATCTTCTATTCCATGTTCAAAATACTCTTAGCCCCAGTAAAAGAAAACAGCTTATATTTCATAGAGACTAGTGACGAGGATTTGAGGTTCTAAGCTCGTGATCAGTTGGAACTTGCATCGGAGGTGCGAAGTTACTACTCTACTAATAATAAGTGGCGCATCCAGTAAATGTATTTTTCGGAAACACACTAAAAATACAGTCTAAAAATACACTAAAAATATAAATTAAATTGTATGCTCAATATTATTAAATATATTAAATATATTAAATATTAAATCGTTAATTGTATTAAACAAATATATATATATATATAACTATCACTTAAATATTATTATAATTTAAATAGTACACATATATACCTTGAACTTGTAGATTAATTCCTTCAATAAAAAAATAAGTTTAATAAGAAATAAGTTATAGATGACAGAACACTAGTGTAAAAGTCTCTATTAAATGCAGCTATCAAAGGTGGTTCCTTTGACTTTTTAAGATGCCGACTTCGTGAGGATCGGAATTGAGGTTCCGAACTCAGAATTCCTCTCCCAAGGTCCCCTTCAATTTTCACTAGTGGCGGAAGGGGTGATTAAAGGCGGTTCTATTGAATCAGAGAAGACACTTTAGAACTGCTTTCTCTGGTTCCGCCTTTGATCGATTTCGATCAAAGGTGGTTCAAACAACTTCCTTAAATAGGGTCTGAAATAAGTTCCAAACTCGGAATCTGTTTCTGACTTTCAAAAAATAGCTGCAAGAAACCAATCAGTTTTCGGCAGTGAGAAACGAAGGAACCGCAAAAGCATCATCAAAACCAACAATACGAAAACAACAATACATAATCGATCAAAAAGAACACAACAAAAGCAACATCAAATTCGATTTGAGTCTTGGAAGAAACTATTACTGGCATTTAGCTTTGACGCAACGGTGAGAAACCCTAGCGGAGAAGCGACGGCGAGAAACCCTAGCGAAACAGGGGGCGGGGCGGGGCGGGGCGAGGGGGTCATCGTGAGCGTCTAAGCATGGGGGCGGGGTTGCAACAGTAGGTCGTGGAGAGTGTTGGAGGCTGGTAAGGAGTGCCAGAGTCCGGAGTTGGAGAGGCAAATGTTAGGGCCAGAGAGGAAGGTCGTGGCTAGCGTCGGAAGCTGGGAATGAGCGCTGAAGTTGAGGGAAGGAGCGGCGCGTCAGGGCTGGAGAGGCAAAGGCGTGGCTGGAGTAGCGGTGGGATAAGGCAATGGTGTGGTGGAGATTGTGGTGTGGTGGTGTGTGTGTGTGGGGGGGGGGAGAAGCAAAACGGAGGGTTTCTGGGTTTCTAGTGTGGAAGGAAAATAGGGGTTTTGGGTTAATCTCTAAGTGTGGGAATAGTGCCTGAATATGGGTTTGAGCTAAAGTAAACCCATTAAAGGCGGTTCTACCTTTAGAACTGCCTTTAAAATGAAATGGTGATGTGGGATAACACTTATGAACTCGGAAGTGCTTCTGAACCTTAATTAAAGGTTGTTCTAAAGTCGGAACCGCCTTTAATCGATCGCAAAAGGAAGAACTGCCTTTAATTGATTGCTAAAGGCAGAACCGCCTTTAAAATGAAAAAAGTGACCTAAGAGGCACTTCTGAACTCGAAAATCATTTCTGACCCAAATTAAAAGCAGTTCGATGGAATAGCCTTCTAATACTACTTTTAATAGAGGTTTATCCACTAGTGTTTAAAGTCGGTGACGGTTTTCACTTTGATAAAAATTGATTAAAGGAGGTTCTATAATGACCTATTTTTGTTGGGTTATTTGGCCAAATATATATAAAAAAATATTTTAGTAAATCCTGAACATTTCTCCCTTAGAAATTTTTCAGCAAACGACATGTATCCCCCTCATTCACACACACCAACACCTCCATCTTCACGAAAAGAATCAAACACTCCATTGATTGGACGTAACCATTGGCCTTCACCATCACCCTGACACCAGTCTCCGCCATCGCCCCCACCATTGTCGCATAACCGCTCTTGCCTCCACCACTCTCACATCTGGCTCTCATGCCTCCATTTCTCTCGCTTTCCTGCTCATGCATCACCACCCTTCTCTCGCTCTACTCCGTTGCCGCCTGGAGAAGTCCTTCGCTACACCGCCAGGAGAAGGCCACCGTTTCGCCCAGAAAAAACCTCTTCCTCCGCCTCTCTCCTTACGCTAGATCTGATTGGTTTGTTGGTTTTATGAAACTTCCAATTGAAAGCTTTTTTCCCGGATTCAAAGTTTGGTTGAAGAAGTTTTGATAATGATTGTGTTTCACCGGAGGTTTCTGGAAACCAAATTTTGTTTTCAACAACTTTTTATTTTAGGGCCTCAAATTCAAATTCCAAATTCAGAACTCAATTGGAATCCCATTTAAAGGAAATTTTTGAACAGCCTTTGATCGTTAATGATGAACAACAGAGTTAGCAAAGACACCCAAAAAGTGACTTTTGTAGTCCTTTAATAGGCTTGCTCTCCACTAGTGGAATGATCACTAATTACTAGCTGAATACTTTATTTTAGCCTACCAAATTTACTATATATAAACTTACAAAAACCATTTATAATTTGAAACAGAAAATTAAATGTAACAAAATATATTAAGACAATCTCTACTACAAATTGTATCGAGAAATTAATTGCAAGTAAATAATTAATTAATTGAAAATCATTAGGATCAAAATTAATGATAAAATATAAGATAAATGATGATGAAATGAAAGAAGGAATAAACAAAGTTTGATTCCTTGAACTCTCCTGCGAAAACTACTCCAAGAAAATGATAGCAGCAAAGGTCATGGTGAGAAATACACGATCATTGGGGCACGTGCTCAGATTACCCCCACTGTAAATCCGGCTCTGCTACTAATAGCCATTTTATGGCGTTACGCTGATTGATTTAGTGTCATATCTCACTCTAGAACATAAAAGTAGATTGTTGTTACATCGCGCATTGTATTTTACCATCATACGCCCTAATACGTATATATATAATATTTAATTTAAATTTTAAAAAAATTAATTTAATTTAATTCTAAATTCTTAAATCATGAATCATGAATATTCTTTTTCCTCCCTTCACTTACTGCCGCCCGCTACCATCGCCTATAGAACATGTCAAAAAATCAATGTGCACCACTTCTTATGTAGAACGTAATATAGGAAAGAGTTTGCAACCAAACGTCGATTTTATTTATCGAAACAAGAATAAAAATTACATAACAATGTCTCCACTATTTATAGGGAACTAAATCTCCTAATAAGAAGAGAAAAAGAAAACCGAATCTCATAAGGAAAGAGAAAATGTATTAATTAAAGAAAGCAAACTAAATTACCTAATTAAGAGAAGGGAATAAAATACTTTAATTAAAGGATGCAAATAAAATTTCATCAATGCCGGTCCCACTTTTCCATAAATACCAATCCTAATATCACATCATTCTCCAGCGGTTGAAAAAATTTGTCCCCAAATTTTCTGATGCGTTTTCATCCGAATCATCAAATTTTGTCACTGGTGTCGGCAATTTAGAAATCGCGTAAATTCTATGAATGCGCCAACATTTGCATGCAAGTGAATGCCATTTTCCCCGCATCCTTTGCTACTGGGTAAAGAAGATTCACCCTTAAATGAGGCTCACACTGACAAGAATGTCTTCCCAAGCTTCTTTATTAACATGTTCTGAGACGCCTTTCCAATTATGTCATGTCCCAAAGCGGATTCATCATCGGAAAGCATAACCACAATATCCAGACCATTGGTTGCGCATAACCATGGGTTCAAAGTCTTTGTCGAAGAATATTTGTAGGGATTTCTTTTGCTTTGCTAGTAAGACTGAATTACAAGTGGTTGTACCTCTAAACTTGCAACACTCTTTGATCTTGAACATGTCCGAATTCTCACCCTTTTCCTCGGTCGAATTCAGTTCATGGTCATCCTCCAATTTTTCCGAGGTCATCCACAACATCGTTATTGACATCCTCATTTTCATATTCTTCAATTGGTGGGTTACATTTTCCCACAAATTTATCAGTATGAACTATGCTCTTTAGATCCAATTTCTTCTTCGCCTTCACCATTCAATGCAATAGGGCCCTGTCATAAGTAAAAGAAGTAAAGGAATCATTGGTGTACATGTCAAAAATTCCAGCAAATGAATTCAACAAAATAACACACTTATACGCATCATGTCACAAATGCAACACGTGGGAGTAGATTGTAAAAGTTGGGAAAAATTATCTGAGTGTTGCCATGCAACGAGACCTATTAACGCACTCGCATAAGAAGAAATTCCCACTTCCATATAAACCTAGCTGAACCAGGAAATATTAAAGTTAGCTCCAGTGGACAAACATAACCAACCCAAACCAAACCAAACCAAACCAGGAAATGAATTCTATTCTCCCTTCAATAGAATAGGAATGAATCCTATTTTCCTCCAACCAAACCAAATACCATACACATATTCGAACATCTTATTCCAAAAAATACAAACACTACGACTAACAAATGCAATTTTCATTAAAATGTAGAGTGAAAGATGAGCAACATATTATATTCTCTCAACTATGGCAAGAATGCGATTGGCATCCACACAATAATTATACAGTTAACCGTTTCTGGTGCTTCGCGGAACGAAGCAGGCAAATGGAAGTTGACGAAACTATATGGAATGGGAAGGAGCCTATGAAGGGGGGAACTTTACCCAAGAAATGTGGACCGGCCATGTGAGTGAGGGGGTGAGACAAAATTCAGCAAAATTTCTACAAGGATGGGTAATAGGAGAATGAGTTACATTTGGGGAGAATTTTTTTTTGAGAACATGGGTTCAACTTCCATGGATAAATTTGCTTAATATCATGAACCAGCATGTTCTTTAATAGTGCTTTAAAGGCGGAAGGAAAATGGGAGGAGTTGGTTTTGGGAAAGTGGGAAAAGAATGAATGAAAATTGAGAAAATAAGGGGGAGGGTTGAGGTGACGGAAAAAAAAGAGAGGGAAGGTCCTAGGCTTCCCGCCCTTGGACTAATTTTGGGGGGAATTTGCTTCGTTAGACTGAAAATAGTCAAAGGTACAGTACATGTGTTCATCTCCATTATAGAGGGGAAATAGATGTACATGGTTAACTCAAATAATTGTTCCCTAATATTTGAAAGTTATATGATAATAAATACCTTGAGTGATATTTTGGCCCCATTTCTTAAAATATATACTTAGTGAGTGGTGTGTGTGTGTGTGTATATGTATATGTATATGTATATGTATATGTATATGTATATGTATATGCATATGTGTGTGTATATATATATATATATGTATATGTATATGTATCTATGTGTATATATTTATTCATTCATATGTACACACCTGTATGTATATTTGTATGTACTTATATTTATATATGAATATAAATATTTATATGAATGTATGCATATACATATACATATGTGCGTATATTTGTGGATGGATTGATGGCGAAAAAATTATGATTTGACTATAAATTACTACAAGTCAAATTACATGTCTGATCAACCATCATTTGCATAGTATGTCCACCGTCAGTCCAACAGTGCACATAGAATGCCTAATCAGTTAAGATCTGGCTCAAGTCCAAGACTTAGTCAAGTAGTGTAGGTCATTAAGTGTGTTTACTAGTGTTTGAACGACCCTTACTTGTACAGTACGTCTACCGTGACTTGACCAGTTCACATAGAATGTTTGTCCAATTACTTTCCAACGTATGTTTCACTCTTCGATTTAGTATAAATGTCCGACAGTAGTGTAGGTGCTAATTTTCCCGCAACTAGTGTTTGACTGGCCGTAAATATATAGATTACTAAGGTAGTACGCCAGAAAACTTGTGAAGTACGCTCACTAGTCAACCGGAAGACTTGGGCTGTGTGTGGACTAGTTTACGACTAACCGTTACATGTGTAGTTCGCATATATGTGAACCCAAAGACTTGTGTAGTACGATGTCTGGTGTTTTTCCGACCCTTACTTGTGTAGTAGGAAGGTAGTGTACTAAAAGAACTATGTTGTACCAAGCCTAGTGTTTTCGTGACCGTTTGCTTGTGCAGTACGGAGGTAGTTTAACAGAAGACATGTGTAGCATGTTGACTATTCTTTGACTGTTCGTAAACTAGTATTTGACCGAACTTTGACTAGTGTTTGACTACTAGTTACCTTTTTGACCGGACGTTGACTAGTGTTCGAAATATGTTTCTGGAAATGATATATTTGAACAATTTTGTAAAACAAAGATATATACAAGGAAAAAATAATTTTTATTTTATAATATTTTACTGTTGTTTGGGGACAACTTTTGTTTCGGTTAGTAAGAATGAGTTCAACATTCCCTTCTGACAGTACCAATTTCCATTTCATCGCGCTACGAATATTATCTGAAATTGAATAGTTCTGTCTTACAAAAAACTTATTAATACGAATTCAACATTTCATTACATAACACAATATTATTCTACAGAAAAATTTGAGCCAACGATAAATATGCCATTTTTCAAATATGTGTATCAGTTGGAGGGAAAATAGAAAAGTTAAACTTGGGAAACCCACCCTTCATCTTGTCTAATCAAGGGTCATTCAACAACAACCCCTCCTCCCCCAAATTCTC
>JAULKM010119394.1:0-21290 GCA_032355605.1 Rubia tinctorum | reverse complement strand
GTGCTTTTATATGTATGTATATCTATATTTCTAGCGTAATATTTAGCATCGTATGAGCAAACACTTGGGAATATCCCCTGTCTCTGTGGACGCCCCTGACTTCCCACTATCTACTTAGTTGTAGTTAGTAAGCAAAAAGGGCATAAAATAGTATCTTTGAGAGGTACAACAACGACCTCCCAGAGACCATGTACACTTGGGGGGTCTAGGCTAGACTCCATCAAGCGGGAGATGACAGAGGAATACACCATTGTAGATGAGAGGTCGGATGTCCAAGAAGAGGCTATCGAGCAAGTGCTTGAGAGGCTTCATATGTCGAAGCTCAATGGTTTTCGGCATGTCATTCCTATCGAGAGGCATGATGTGCATAAAAAAGAAAGGCGGAGGAGTAGCAAGACTCAGCACTTGAGAAGGGACCCCGTGGGATCACATAAGTGAGTTCCACTACTTCTCTTTCTCTCACTTATGGTTTATATTGATTCATTGCATTGGGGACAATGCATAGTTTAAGTGTGGGGGAGGGAGTAGTGAAACACTTAGGAGTTTTCATCTCAGGATTCCTTTGTGTTTTTGGTTTTGTTTTGTTTAGTAGATTTTTGGTGTTATCTTTGATTTGGGAAGCTTGTTAGAAACTTTGGTGGTGTAATCTTAGGGTTCTAGAACATTGTTTTGAGAATTTTGT
This sequence comes from Rubia tinctorum, assembly GCA_032355605.1. Classification (NCBI taxonomy): domain Eukaryota; kingdom Viridiplantae; phylum Streptophyta; class Magnoliopsida; order Gentianales; family Rubiaceae; genus Rubia; species Rubia tinctorum. Next base: position 20,608 of record JAULKM010119394.1, on the reverse strand, counting down.
AGGATGAACCTTTTTTGTGGTGTAAAATTTTTTCATGATATTTTGTAGTATGAAGCTCAATTTTGGGGCATTTTGTGCTACACATTTTTTTTAAAAAAAAGGCTAAATTGGAAACCCAAAAGGGAAACTTAGGCAAAAATGGGAAGAAAAACCCTGATAGGTTGAAAGGCTTAGGTAAAAATGAGAGGCTGGGCCCGACTAAGTTGGAAAACTTAGGAAACAATGAGAGGCCGTGTGGAAAAAGATGAGATGGTGAGCTCAACATGTATGAAAGCTAGGATGAAAACCCGTGCTGTTTGCGGCTTCTAGGGTTTTGGCCTATTTTGGGCCTATTTTTAGGCCCAATTCTCTACTACTATATATATAGACCAAGGCCATCTAGGGTTAAAGTGAATGTTACATTTTCTCTTCAAGAGTAGGCTGGAGAGAGAAAACATTCTCCCTTCTCTCTAGATTTCTTATCTTTTCATATTTTTATTTTGTCCACAGGCATTGAATCCAATGAAATATTTGGGTTCAATGATTACGGTGTAGTTAATTTATTTGGGGATAATATTTGTATTTATGTTTTAATGTTCATTTTGTGAGATTTCTAGATCTACCAATTTCCGTGTTTTGTGATTATTATGTTGGCTTGTTCTTAATATTCTTATGAATTGCATGATTTTCACACTTGTTAGCACACACCTAGCCTACATTCATGTTGTTGCACTATTGCTATCCCCTTGGAAAGGAAACCTAGATGCTGTTAGGGGTAACAATTGTCTAGAACCGTGTGGGTGTGTGCACATAGGTTACCATTGTTAATCGTTACGATCGACCATGCTCTAGTAAGCCAAGAAAGCTAGGATTACCTTTGTAATCCTAGATTTATCGATAATAAACCTACTTCCTTTACCTTTGTAGGCCTAGGGGTTGTTCATTCACGGTGTTCCACCCGGGACTTAATCGCACGGGGAATAATCAGACCTGCACAATGAGCCATTGCCATTATTGCACTCTCCTAGTTGTGGAGAAGAGACTGATGGAATATTTAATACACACCTCAATGTGACAGATAGGGGAATTTTTTTACCATTTTCCACATCATGTGACACAAACACTAGAATAGGGTATAGTTCTTGTATGTGATGAAATCGATGATTGAAATGACATTAATCATGTTGCGTAAATATTCCCCGAGTAGTAGTTTATATAGTTTATTACTGTGATTGTATGTTAGTTGTTTTTAGTTGAAAATTACCCTTATGACTGCTTTTCCAAAACTATTTATTCGTAACACGTGGTCGGATTGATGACCCGACCAAAGTTGTGCATAACTAGCTATTAGATTCCTAACATCTCTATGGATGACCCCGGTACTTGCCACTATCTACCATTCTTGGTAGTATAGTAGTAGGAATGGGAGCAACATATAAATTTTATCTTTGACTCTTAAAAATAGACACCCTCCTCTCGTGTATTTAATGATGCTCGGGAGGGGGGCGGGTAAGCTATCCAATCATTCCTTGATGTGACCATTTTGTATGGTTATTTTGAGACTTTTTGGACTCACTTTTGTGCACCTTTTTAAATCTAGATTTGGTGTTTTACCTTCAAATTCTCTTAGGAAAGTTAAGAACAACTTTTGCGCTCTTATGACTTTTCTAGTGAATTTTGTGTGACGGGACAAAGACATCAAGATTTGAAGACTAAAGACCTTGAAGTTCATCTTTTGAAGACTTGAAGATTTAAAGAGAAGTGAAGTGAGGAGGATACCATGAGACAAAAAGAACAAAAGTTTAAAGATACTGTTTCCGGCCTCTATCGCTACTAGCAAAGAATTGATCGCAAGTCACAGCGTACGTGTCGCCGTAATCCTTTGTTCCTTTTTCTTGTACTATAAAAGGAACACTTTATCTTTTCTCTTTACCAACCTTTTTCCCCCAATTTCTGCAACTCAAAATCCTAGTTTCTACTACTTTTTCATCGTATTTTCATTTGTATTATGTTTAGTTCATCTTTGATTGTTAGTATGACTTTTAGTAGATAAACTCATCTCTTGGGAGCAATTGATTGAAGCTTCCAAACCCGTGTAGTGAGATTCTCTATTTTTCTATTTCATGAACATTTATTGCTTAGAATTTACCGTGTCATTAATGTTGAGTTTTACTTCCTTAAGTCTATGGGTTGTTTGAAAATATGAAGTGTTTGTATTATTACGTGTTCGGAGGTTAGAGATGTGCACAATTTTTTAGCTCTTTGACACGAAAATCCACGAACGTGGAATTAGAACTTCTTTTTGTATAATATGATGTTAATTTTGCTAGATGTATATGTTAATGTGGTTTGTTATCATATTTATCCTAAGGTAGAAATAAAAGGTTGAATCTTGAATGTTGATTGTTCTAGGTTCAGTCTAATAAATGCTTTGTTTGGTTAAATGGCTAGGCATTTGGTAGAATACTTGTAGTTGTTGTCAAATCTATGATGCCATTGATGAAAGACCTTTAGGCGTTGCTTGTCTAAAGTGATCATCAAAGAGGTTTTGAAAATTGTCGTTTATTGCTTTTGCAAATTACTCTTAAGAAGAAATGAATGTTGATCTCTAAAATGGAAGTGATAACATTCCCCATAGGCATTAAATGTGAATGAATGAGTGAATGATTATATGATCTATAAGAGGTTTGGAAGTGGGAATCAATTGCCCCCAGGGCTTTGTCATTGGTTATTTTATCATCATTCTAGTAGCTTGTTGCATGATTAGTTTATTTCCTTTACTTTGCTAGTTTTATTGTCTTTAAATTCATAACTTAGAAAAAGCAACAAAAAATCCCCCCCTCTTTACTTGATTTTATATATCTATGCATATCTATATCTGGTACAGTATCCACCTTATATGTTTAAACACTTAGGAAGACCCCTCTTTCTCGTGGACGACCCCAATTTTCCAATATCTACATAATTGTATTTAAGAAGAACTTTAGGGCTTATAAATTGTGACTTTTAAAGGTATGGCGAAAACCTCCCAAATTTTTGCGCCGCTGCCAGGGAAGAGGCGTTTATTTTTAAGTGTTTATACATATTATGTGTGAATATGTGATAGTTGTGAATATGTGTTAGTTTGCTTTTTTTTGGGTTGATTGTTGGTTGGCTTGGAGACATGTGGTTTGATTTCTTGTTGTATGGTTCGTACTCGATCATCTTCACAAGAACCCCTACACTACAACCTCCAGTTTGAATTGAACTTGAAAAGGGCTAGGAGGCTTTCTTTGGAAAGTGTGAATAATACCCCTCCCAGTGACAATTTTCCAGAACCTTCTACTTCCATGGAGCACCAAGATGAGCATTTGGAAGAAGAACCTCAGCACCCCCACCTTCAAGGAGGAGGTATCCCATTGAGGCAAGTTCCATTGAAGAAGACCATGGCTCCCAACCTTAAGCAACAACCAACGTGCATCACCTATCTGGAGGTTGGGCCTAACGACATTTTGAGCTAAAGTCCAAACTGATACACTTGCTACCTTCATTTTTTGTAGGCAAAGGGAGAACCTCAACAAACATCTATCCGACTTTCATATGGTTTTTTGTGGTATGATTCCCAAAGGGGTGAATGAAGAGCTTTACAAATTGAAGGCCTTCCCATTTTCTTTGAGAGATGCAACAAGAGATTGGCTCCACTACCTTCTATCCCGGGGTATCACCTCCTGAATTGAGTTGAAGAGGAAGTTTCTCTCCAAGTTCTTTCCATCCTCAAAGTCTGCTACCTTGAATAAGGACATTAGAACTATCCTCCAATGGCATGAAGAGTCGTTCTACGACTATTGAGAGAGGTTTAAGAAGCTTCTCTCAAGTTTTTTGTATCATGGCTATTCGGAGGGAGATTTTTACTTCTAAAATGGTCTTCTTGATGAAGAGCAAATGCTAGTGAGGGGATCATGTGGTGGTTCTATTAGGAACAAGACTTCAAGGGAGGCTATGGAGCTCTATGAAGAGTTAGCCGAGAAGTCAAGGACCTTTAGTTCAAGGCCAATTTAATAAGGCAAAATTCAAACAACACAAGTGCTCCATCCAACAATGGAAAGCTCGAGGACCAAGTATCAACACTCACCTCCATGTTTAAACTTTGATAACAAAGTCCGGTAACTCAAAACATGTGAAATCATGGGATATTTGTTCTTCACCGCACCCTAAGGATGCATGTTCGAGTTTGAAAGATGATTATGTGTAGGGAGTGAATGTCGTGGGTTTTAAAGGAGGCCAAGGAAATCAAGGAACCCAAGGCATCCAAGGGTACCAAGGTGGTCAAGGCTACCAATACTGGCCTTACAATTCAGGTAATAGAGATCACCCGATCCTCCGATATGGAAGTGCTCAAGGAAGGATGCACCACAATACTGCCCTCAATAACAACAATATCGACCTCCGCAAAACAACTTCCTGAGGCTCCAAGAAAAACCCTATGATCAAGGCGAGGATTCGACCTTGTCAAAAGATGAAGTGTTGTAAGCCATTGGGAGGTTGAGATTATGTGCAAAGACGGCTGAAAAATTCCAAGAGAAGACCGAGTCTCATCAAGAACTTGGAAACTCAAGTGAGCCAAATAGCTCAAATCTTGATTCAGATGGAGACACGGGAAAAGGGAAAACTTCCTTCCATACTGGAGCTAAATCCTCGAGAAAATATGAGTGTCATCTTATTGAGGAGTGGAAAGGAAGTGAAAGAGCCCCAAGGCAAGATTGTTGTTGAGCGAGTGCTTGAGAAGGAAGAGAATGTTGAAACAAATTGAAGAGTTGGCCAGTGAGAAGGTGAATAAGGGGAAAGAAATGAAGGTGGAGACCTTCATCCCCGCCTCAAAAGAAAGATAAATCAGTGTAATTTCCTATTTGTGTGTCAGAACCACCATTTCTGGAGGCCTTGAAGGATAGAGAACAAAGGTGGACAATAAATACATCTACGAAGTTTTTCTTAGGTACGAGGTAAACATTTCACTCTTTAATGCTATAATTCAAATTCCCAGGTATGCTAAATTTCTTTAAGGAATTGTGTGCCGTCAATAGGAAACAAAAAATGAAGAGTAAGAATGAAAGTGGAAATAGTGAGTAAGTCTCCGCCATTTTTTATGATGAATTTCCACCTTAATGTGATGGTCTGAGAATGTTTAGAATCTTTTGTGTGATAGGAGGAAAACATATTAACAAGGCCATGCTAGATTTAGGTGCTTTGATTAATATGATCTCATATTCTTTATATGAGAGTCTAGATATAGACACTTTGCACAAAACCGGGGTTATTATCCTATTAGTTGATCACTCTAGCACATACCCTAAAAGTATCTGAAGGGTGTGCGTGTGAAAGTGGACTCTTTGACATTCCCCGCCGATTTTTATGTCCTTGATATGAATGGTGATAATCATTCCAATCCTATTTTATTAGGTATGCCATTTTTAAATACTTAGAGGACAATAATTGATGTGCATAAAGGAACCCTCACCGTGGATTTTAATGGTCGGAAAGTAGAATTGGAAACTAATAATTATATGGATCATCCTAGTTTATACCACTCTTTCTAAGCTATTGATGTTGTTGATGATATAGATCAAGGTTATGTGATCCCAATGATGGTAGTTCCTTTAATGTTTCCCTAGATAATGCTTTGATTGATGCTTCTATTTTAATTGTTGTTAGTACTTACTTGAAGTAAAGAAACAATTATGAAGACAATCTTAGAGGATCAACATCCAACACCTCTCATGTGTCCACGGGTAAGCCGACAAGGGTGGGTCTTTCTTATTCTCGTGAGAAGACTTCGGTGTTAGAGCGGAAACCACCACCGAAAGTTTTTAAGTGTTCATATCTTAGAGAAGGAGACAAATGATAATTTAATTGAGAGTACCGTGGAACAAAAAGGGGATTTTTTGGACATGTTGAAGGAGCATGAGGAGGACCTAGGTTACGTACGCCAAATATTGTTGGGGGGGATGATGTGAATCCTAATTGTTTTATCCCAGATAGAGGAAAAGAGAATGATCTTTTCGGTTCATGTGGTGAATATGTCCTAGTAGGGGAGTAAATCATGCCAACAACGTTAATAAAACATGGTTTTGATCATCCGGATCATTATTCATGACTTTCCTTCGATGTGTTTCAATTTGGTTTTTGCTATTTTTTTCGTTATTTTTATCTTGTTCTTTTCACAGTTGTGTTTTTCCATGATGTTGTAGCAAATAGAAGTGAATTACACTCGATGAATGAAGGAAGAAAGGTTTTAAGAAAGGAATAAAAGCTTGGAAAGTTGGTAATGTGAAATTTTTTCAAATTGCTAGGAAACCTTGTTTGTCGCGAGTCGCAACGGATGTATCGCGTGTCACGACGAACAAGGGAATTTTACATTTCCCAGTCCAAGATATTCACGGCTAGCGATAATAGCATCGCTAGTCTCAATAAAAATAGTAAACACTCTGATAAAAATGAGCTCCGATTCCAAATATTTGTGAGTCGTGAATGTTCGGTAAAGAGTTGCGACATAGCCTTGCGAGCTGTAAAAAATATGTCGCGAGTTGCGACCAAAATTAGAAAAAAATTATGAAAATTTTGAAGTCCCATTGATGTTATTTGCGATTCGAGACAATGAGATCTCAAGTCGCGACCAAAATAGGAAACTTAATGAAAATTTCTAACCTCCAGTCCAAGTTATTCGCGAGTCGTGAAGATTCTTTAGCAAGTTGCTAAAGTTCCTCGTGAGTCACGACTATTATGTCGTGAGTCGTGACAATGGGGTTGATTTTTATAACCATTTAACTTCTTCGTCGTGAGTTGCGACGCCGATTCAGTCAGTTTTCAAGACGGGCAGAACCCGTCATTTTCTTCTAACCCATTTCCTCTCTCCACCATCTTCCGCCTTAAACCATCACTCCTCCACCATTCCCGCCACAAATCACCCTATTTATGACCTAAAATACTCCCTTTCCACCCCAAATCCATCTCTACATCATATTAATCCACAAATTGGCTCAACCATAAAAAATTTCGAAAACCCTAGATTTAGGGAATTTTCAAATTCTCCTAGATTGAAGTTAGGATTACTTGTGAGCTCTCTCTTCTCATCTTCCCACACTTCCATTTGGTACAATTCCTCACTTTTACATGCTTGAATTGTGATATTTTGGTAGTTGCTAATTTTGGTGAAATTGTGAAATTTGTGGCTATTGTGTGATGTTATTTGTGGTTATTTTATGGACTTGGACTGATTGAGATTATGAATATAGCCTGAAATTGGTATATGATTGATAGAAATTTCTTATGTTGATATATGTTAGGCTAAAAACATAGTAATGATTAGAATTGCCAAGTAATATGCAAAGTATTGTGTTTTAGGCTATACCATGTTTTTGGCAATACATAAGTAATTGTTGGTTGTATTATGATCTCAAGTTGTAAGTGATTTTCAATGCATGGCTAAGCTTTGTGAATTAGACATAAGTAGGTTGAGCTAATTTATCTAGTAATGGACTATTATCGGATTTTACATGTATTGACATAGGAATGTTCATGCATCATTATTATTACTTTTTTTTATTGTAGTGTGTCGACTATATTATTGTGATTATGATTGCTAGTTCCATAATAATGCTTAAATTTTTGTAACTATATGTTACATATTTTTGTGAGATATTTTCATAGTGATAAACTGCATGATTATACCCCTTATGTTCTTGTGTGTTTGACGTTGTTTTCCATGGTGATAACTAGGGTTCCAAAGAGGCAGAGAGTTTCTCGTGATGCAGATCCATCAATTCCACCTCCACCTCCATCACAAGTGCCGGAGCCGACCCTAGTGCCACCTCCGTCATAGGTGCCAGAGCCGACCCTAGTGTCACCTACGTAGAGAGGTGAGATCGATTGGTTACAAGGAAGATACGAGAAAGGAGGATTAGCTGAAGAAGCTGGTTCACTGCATCCTTGCTAAAAGAGGATTAGCTGGTTTCATGGCCAAGAGTTCCCCCACCTACCAGCGTACACCCTGGAATTCCTTTTCATGGTTAGAGAGTACTAACGGGGAGCCATACAAGAGGGTAATTTGGTTTCATCTCAATGACGCATCTCATGAGATGACCCTCTCGACTATTAAGGAGGTATTTGGATGGAATACGGTCGACATTATAGCACAGTTTGATCCGGAGGCACCAAGCCGCAACATTGAGGAGGATGTCTTGTATTGGCATACCATCACAAAGAAAGTTTGGGAAACTAGGGACAGGAGAAAAATCATCATCCATCCCATATTCTACTTCGTGCATCGGTTTTTGGCAGGCACATTTCTCTGTCAAGCAGAGCAAAAAAATTTGCCCAATGAGAATCTCCGCTACCTATGACTTCTCACTAGCGACATCATGAGCTACGTGAAGTGGCTTAGGTTTTAGATTGATAGATTGATCAGCATCACAGGGAAGGTGAAAGGTGAGATTTCCGTAGGAGGCATGATCACCCTCCTGGCGGACCACTTATATCTCACTGTTTCGGCAGGTCTTCAGTGTTAGGGCAAGGGTGAGCCCTACCTCTTCTCTTTAGCAAGGATGGTTAACAACCACCTCATCAAGCCCACAACTATTTGGGGTGGTACCACTAGCTATATGGGATGAGTGGTGTCACCTTCATGAAGCTCTCTCAGGCCCATCAGACTAAGCTAGAGCTTGACACCCCCATTGCTCACCTAGTGATAGACCTGCATGTACTATCCTGGGGAGAGTAGGAGCAGGAGATTTGGAACCTGCCCCTAGAGTCAGTCTAGACTGATGAGAACGCCCATCATCTCACTCAGCCCCTGCTACATGATGGACTATATTCTCTACCCCAGTCACAGAATGAGCCAATGCAGGAGGACCATATGCATGACCAGTTCTCTCAGCCTCCTCTAAACTTCTACGCTCGTTTGATACCGACATTGGAGGCGGGTTTCCGGGGGCAGGTTCAGCACAACCTGTTCATCTCAGAGAGCTTGATGGAGATAGATGAGGAGATTAATAATCTCTAATCCAGAGTTTATGAGATGCAGTCGTACTTTGGTGTTCCCTAAGCCCTGATCTTAAGGCAGCAAGGCATAGAGAGCGGCATCAGAGGAACGCAGATTGGGTGGTTCAGTACCAGTAGCGCTACCTTGAAGATGGAGATTCTTTATCCCATTCCTGATTGTGAGCTATTTTCATCACCACTATGATTTGTATTGTTTTGCCTTTTTTGTTTACATTGAGAGCAATGTAGTGTTGAAGTGTGGGGAGAGGATAAATTATTAGACATGCTTTTGGATTTGACATCTTGTATTCTTGGCATTGAATGCTTTTGGATGATTTTAGTTTTGACATTTGGATTTTTTTTGCAATTTTGGATTGGAAAAACATTGAAAAATAAAAAAAAATCAAAAATTTTGAAGAATAAAGAAAATGAAAAAGATACAAAAAATAAAAGGCAAACCCGCTAAATTGAAAACCCGAGAGGGCAATTTCGTCAACATTAGGGGTCTGGATCGGTAGAAAACCCGAAAGGGTGGTCTAAGTAAAAATAAGAGGCTAAGTGTGAGGGAGATGTGAGCCAAAGAAACATGATGTGTGGCTAGGATGAATACCCGAAGAGGCTCCTTAGCAAAATGAGAGAAAGAGAGAGAAAAAGAATCTTTTTGTTACAACTCTACTCATTTGCCAGCGTTAGAGTCATAAGGTTTCAGTTGACATATGGATGGATCGTGTAGTCTAACATGATAGTACTTTTTGGGATTGGGTAAATTAGCGGGGGAAAATGAAGTGGGGTATCAATTATTGTTTCATTGTTTACTTCATTTTGTTTGATATATTAGTATAAAGTAAAGTATGTGCTTAAACGTTTGATATGGTTTTAACTTCATTTTGTGCCATTGGAATTTGGGATTATCAATTCGAGACTTGGAAATTTTTTATGGGTATCAGTTAATTGATAGGTGGTAGGTTTGGGTAAATTTAGGATTTGGGGTTGTGTTTGAAAAAAATTCTCATTTGATCTTTGATTTTGGGATTTATGATATTGAGAGGTTTTGTGAGATATTGATTGGGGGAATATTAGTGTTAGGATATGGACATGTGAATTTCTTTGTGTTCTTGAATCTTTTCTTACTCGAGGACGAGTAAGGTTCAAGTGTGGCGATATTTGATGTGTCCATTTTATATGGTTATTTTGGGACTTTTTGGACGCATTTTTGTGTGCTTTTGTTATCAAGATTTTGTGTTTTACCTCAAAATTATCTTAGGAGAGTTAAGAGCTACTTTTGCACTCTTATGACTTTTCTAGAAAATTTTGTGCGAAGGGGCAAAAACATCGGGATTAGAAGACCGAAGACCGTGAAGACCTTGAAATTCATATTTTGAAGACTTGAAGACTTGCTGATTTAACGAGCAGTGAAGTGAAGAGAACACCATGAGACAAGAACAAGAAAAGTTTGAAGATGCTATTTCTGGCCTCTGTCGCGACTCGCGAAGAGTAGGTCGCAACTCGCGACGGATGTGTCTCCAGAATCCTTTGTTTATTTATCTTGTACTATAAAAGGCACACTTTATCCTTTCTCTTTACCAACTTTTCCTTCCCAATTTCTGCAACTCAAAACCCTAGTTTCTACTCCTTTTCATCTTGTTTTCATTTGTATTATGTTTAGTTCATCTTCGATTGTTACTATGGCTTTTAGTAGCTAAACTCATCTCTTGGGAGGAATTGATTGAAACGTCCAAACCCATGTAGTGAGATTCTTTATTTTGCTTTTTCATGAATATTTTAATGCTTAGCATTTATTGTTCCATTAATGTTGAGTTTTTAATTTATTTATGCTATGGGTTGTTTTACAATATGAAGTGTTTGTATGATTTAGTGTTAGGAGGTTAGAAATGTGCACAATTTTTTTAGCTCTTTCACATGAAAATCCAAGAACATGGAAATAGTACTTCTTGTTCTGTAATGTGATGTTAATATTGCTAGATGAGTACGTCAATGTGGTTTTTTATTATATTTATCCTAAGGTAGAAATAAAAGGTTGAATATTGAATTTTGATTGTTCTAGGTTTAGTCTAATGAATGCTTTGTTTGATTATATGGCTAGGCATTTGGTAGAATGCTTGTAGTAGTTATCAAAACTATGGTTCTTTGTGTATGATGTCATTGATGAAATGCCTTTAGGCGTTGTTTGCCTAAAGTGATCATCAATGAGGTTTGCAAATTGTCGTTGATTACTTTTTGTAAATTACTCTTAAGAAGAAATGAATGTTGATCTTCAAAATGGAAGTGATAACATTCCCTATAGGCATTAAATGTGTATGAATGAGTGAATGATTCTGTGATCTATAAGAGGTTTGAAAGTGAGAATCAATTTCCCCCAAGACTTTGTCATTGGTTATTTTATCATCTTTCTACTAGCTTTTTGCATGATTAATCTATTTCCTTTACTTTGCTAGTTATATTGTCTTTCAATTCACAACTTAGAAAAAACAACCAACCCCCTCTATACTTGATTTTATATATCTATGCATATCTATATCTAGTCTAGTATCCACCTTATATAGTTAAACCCTTACGAAGATCCCTCTTTGTTGTGGACAATCATGATTTGTCACTATCAACTTAATTGTATTTAGGAAGCACTTTCGGCCTTATTCTCTCTCCTCCAAGGTTCTCTCAAACCCGTGGCCGAGACTGCTTGTGAGGAGGAGCATGCAAAGTTCAAATTGGAATTCAAAGCTATAGAGGAGAAGTTTGAGAAAGAACTGAAGAAGTTGAGGGACAAGGAGAAGCGACTGTCCAAGAAATTTCAGCCCGAGGCTCAATGTTCCTTGTTGGAATTATTTTCCAAGAAGTTAATGATTTTTAAGTAGCCGTACAACCCTTTTGTTGATTTTCTACGACCTTCGAAGAAGATGGGTTGCAACGTGATAATTGTGCATGTGTCTTATCTACTCTCTGCTGAGCATGCTGCAAATATCCTTCAGTATTCTGACAACGAGGTTGGGAAGCGGGTCAAGTCTGTTAGAGTCCCACATTGGTGGTTGACAATCATATAATTCAATATATAAGATTATGGGTTACCCCTACATAGTACCAATTGGTTTTATGATAGGAGCCCATGATTCTAATAAAGTCAATATGGGAAGAGGCTACTAGTGGAGGTGGCCTCAAGTTCCAATAGCTCGATTTCATCAAGAAGTCAAAGAAATTCTTTACTGTCTAGGAGCTTCAAAGGATCAATCTTGAGACTCATGCCGCTAAGTTGACCTCTAAGGCTCATAAATTGTAGCATGTTGACTCTTCAAAATGAAAATATTCCCAAGATGACAACCCTGAGGAAGTTCGATAGACTGCTTCTGGGGAGGAGGATACCCATCATAGTGCAGGCGGTGAAGATGTATTAATTCCTATTTTTCCTTGGTTTTAATCTTGACGAAAACAATTATGAATGAATTATTATTTACAATTATGATAGAATTTTTTGTTTAATTTTAATAACTATTTCTTATTTACTTGTCATAGTGCCTCTTCTTGAGGAACGAGCTGGAAAGATCCAATCAGGATTTGGCTACGATCAGGATTGAACTGTCAGAGGTTTGCATTGAACTAACCCAACTAACTTGAGAACTGTCCACTGCGAACAACGAGTTGTCCTCTTAGCGGGATAACAGACATCCATCCATTAAAAAAATTCTTGGGGAAATTCGAAAGGGTGGTACATCGGGTCGGATGTCAGTTTCCCTCGATGTGGTAGAAGAGGTGTGCAATCCCCTTGAGATAAGGCACCAGGAAGTTTTTTCTGAGCTGATGAACGATTATCCCACTCTGTACCATTGTCTTATCGATGCAAGGTTGTATCGTACCTTATTCTTGAGGAGTGATATTGAGTTTCATCATAAGGAAGCTAAGAAGTTTAAAACTCAAGTTGGTGAAATGGTGGAGTGAAATAGGCGCCTGGAAGAGGAAATATCCAGGTTACAAAAGATCATTGATGACAATGCTCAAGTATGTGGGGAGCTTGTGACCTAGAATTCTTGGCTTCAAAATGAATTGTTAGAACATGCTTCTACCATCGAGGCTTTCTCTGATAGTCTTTGAGCTTACGGATTGTCTCATGGGGTTCTTGACATGGGCCTCATTGATGATATTCCCAAGTTCTTGTATGACGCGACCAACGCTAAGATGGAAAAAGGCATAGACAGAGAGCCTTCTCATTATGCAATATATGATGTTGTTATGGAATGGTTGGAGCGCACTCGTCTAGTGGTTCCTACATAGAAGAAAAGTTCAAATAAGCCTTTTAGAAAGAAACCTAAAAAAGAAAACTTCACAAGCCAAGAAGCCTTTTAAGAAGAAAACTTTACAAGCCGAGAAACCTATCAAAGAAAGTGTTGCAACAGTTATCTATGGTTGTGATGGTGAGGGGACCCCTTCGATACATGGTTGTGATGACGAAGGGGCTTCCCCACTTTATGGGGACTCAGTTCAGTCGAAGGCGTACTAATCAAGTTTATGAGGCTAAAGAAGGTGAAGCAGATTGACTCTTCGAGAGGGCTACCTGGATACGAGAAGATTTAGTGGTCAAATTAAATGTAGTCTAATTATGTTGTATTTTATGTTGTAACCTTGTAATGTGATTTAACTATTTTGTAATGTTCGATGTAAGTGAATAAAGCTTCATACTTTCGATGTAATTGAGCTTTTATTCTGCTGACGTAAACATGACTTTATCCTGTCGACGTGTGTGAATAAAGTTGTTTCGTCCCTCTGTCACTAAGTATAGATAAAGTTACTTCTTCCTTTTTGACATAAGAGTGAGTGTCGAACTTTGTCCATTCGACGTAAGTGATTTTCATGTCGTCTTTTGGACGTAAGCATGATCCCTATCCTTTCAACGTAAGAGTGAATGTTGAACTTTGTCCGTTCTATGTAAGTGACATCTGCTCAATCCTTTGGACATGAGCGTGCTCTCCGTCTTTTTACGTAAGAGTTGGTGTCGAACTTCGTCAATTTGACGTAAGTGAGTTGTTTTAAACAAGACAATATAGAAGCTACCAAGTTTTCATTACATCGACCAGTTGTTACGCACGAAATACAATACTGGAAAAACTAAGTACGGCGTATAAGCATACACATCAGCAAGATAATCTAGTCACTAGAGTAATCTTCGATTTACTCCAAGTACTATGTCCCATAGAAGAACACTGGTCGTTGCCTAGAGCTATTTTTTGATTGGGTAAGCTACTCCCTGGCTAATTTCAATGTGCTCTTAAAGATGGTGATACTTTCAAAGGTTGAAAATATTCCATCTCTAAGGGATTCTTATCTATCCATCGTGCCCCGCATGTAACTCCCTCCCGGGTGGGCTTGGAGGATTCTGTACAGTCCTTCCCAATTTGCTGACAACTTCCCTCCAGGCTCCTGTCGACTCTTTTCATTCTTCATTATAACAAGGTTTACCAACATAAACTTCAATTTTTTAACCCTTCGATCATGGTAGCGCTTAACCCTTTCTTTCACCTTATCTTTATGGAGATACGCCAAACTCTGCTTCTCTACCACCAATTCAGGGTCTAGGCGATAGTTTTCTTCATTTGTGCCTTCGTTAATTGTCATCATCCCAGGGCTTGAAAACCAAATTTCCACTTGAATTATGGCTTCTGATCCATAAACTAGACTATACGGTGTCTCTTAGTGGCGAAGACTCCACTGTTCGATAGCCCACAATACACTTGTCAGCTCAATGATCCATTTTCCCTCTGCCCCTTCAAGCATTTCCTAAATGCCATTGACAATAGTGTCACTGGTAACTTCAACCTGCCATTTTCTTGTGGATGGTGCACTGCAACCAACTTCTGTTGGATTTTGAATTCCTCGCACTAACTTTTGAAAGGGTCATGAGCAAACTACGTCCTATTATTTGTTATGATGGTCTTGGGAATACCAAAATGGCAGATAATGTTTCTCCAAAAAAAATGAAATGACATATTTCCCCTTCATGTTCATTAGCAGCTCAGCTTCGACCCATTTTGAGCATTAGTCAACAGCTATTATTAAATACCCGAACATTTCTACAACTTCTAGGAATGATCCTACTAGGTCAAGAACCCATTTATCGAAGGGACATGAGCTATTTATATTCATCATCTCATCCTGAGAAATATGGGTAATAGGTGTATGTCTCTGAAACTAATAGGAAGCCCGGATATATAGATTACCATCATCGAACATCGTCGACCAGTAATACCTTGTGCGGATTAACATCTTAGCAACACAACGAGCTCACTAGTGACTATAAAAAAAATGCCTTCATGGACTTCTGTAATCAAGTAATCAGCATCATAAGGTGTAACACATCCAAGTAAAGGTTACAAGTAACCCCTTTGATACAGAGTGTCATCCTGTATTACAAACCTTGGTACTTTAAAGCAAACTTTTCTTGCCTCGACAGCCTCTTCAGGAGGTGCCCATCTCGAAGGTATGTGATAATTTGGGTCATCCAAATTCTCCTTCCTCGATCGCCATTACTTCCTGCTGCTCAAAACTCCACTTACTCAAGGTTTCCATCAACAACTATATCTCCGATAGCCCTCATAAATCCGAGGAAGCCAATTTTCTTAAAGCATTTTCTTTATGTTTTTCTCCCCTGAAACTTGAGTTAGGGTGCACTATTGAAAACACTTGAGCAAAGGATTTACCACCTCTAGATAGCATTGCAAGCTACGCTCTCTCGCTTTGTACTCCCCATATACCTGTTGAATCATGATCTGGGAATCACTGGACACTTCCAGATTTTCCAGCTTCATCTCCTTAGCCAATCGAAGTCCGATAATCAAAGCCTCATACTCAGCTTCATTATTCATGGCCTTAAACTTGAAATCTAGGGCATAAGGATAATCCATGCCATCGGGGCTAGTAAGTTCCACTCTTTCTCCCCTTCCCCCTAGTGTAAAGAACCGTCTACGAATAACGTCCATATCCTTCCACCTAAGGCTTCACACCTTACTTCAATTGCTTCCGTTGTCTCCACTATGAAATCAGCGAGGACCTAACCCTTAATCATTGCCCTGGGTTGGAATTGTATATCATGCTCTCCCAAATAAATTGCCCATTTTATCATCCCCATCGAGGCTTCATGTTTCAAAAGTATATTTCTGATGGAGTAGTTGGTGAGCAGCACTATCAAGTAGCCTTGGAAGTATAATTGCAATCTTCGAGAAGCATGGACCAAAGTTAAAATTAACCTTTCAAGGGTAGTGTACGGTGTCTCTTAGCCTTGAAATGTTGTACTCACAAAGTATACGAGATGTTTCCACTTTTATTTCTCATTCACTAAAACTACACTGATGGCTAAAACAGAGGTAGAAATGTAAAGGTACAATACTTCCCCTTTATCAGGCTTCATCAAGGAGGGTAGAACTCGAAGATGCTCCTCCAACGATGCGAACGCCTTTTCACACTCCTCTGTCTATTAAAAAAATTCCCTTCCGTAGTACATTGAAGAAAGGCAAGTGTTTCTCTGTACCCCTCGATAGGAAATGACTCAATGCTGCTAAGCATCCCGTCAATATTTAAACCTCCTTCAAAGTCCGTAGACTCTTCATTTTCATTAGAGCTTCCACTTTTTTTTGGATCCACATTGATCCCCCTTTTTATACCATGAACCCTAAAAATTTACGATCCCCACTCCAATCACACATTTGGTTGGATTCAACTTCAAGTTTGCCTTTCGCCATCCATCGAACATATCTCCCAAGTCTTGCAAGAAGAGTTCATAAGTCATTGTTTTCACCACTATGTCATTAACATATATCTCCAAACTTTTTCCAATCTACTGCTTAAAGAGTTTATCCACCAGACGGTGCTAGGTGGCACCAGCATTCTTCAATCCGAACGACATCTTCTTGTAACAGAAAGTACCTACGTCAGTTATGAATGAGGTTTTCCCCTTATCCTTCTCTGTCATCGATATCTGGTGATAACCTTTATGACCATCGAAGGAACCCAAAACTTGGTACCCTGCAATCGCCTCTACCAACTTATTGATTGATGGCAAGGGGTAGCTATCATTTGGGCAACACTTGTTCAGGTCTGTGAAGTTGATACACGTACGCCACACACCATCCTGCTTCAGAAAAATAATTGGGTTAGCGAGCCACTCCTAATAAAACACTTTTTCGATTACGTATGCCTTAAGAAGTTTTTCCACCTCTACCTTGATTGCATTGGCCCTTTCAGGGGAAAACATTCTTCTTTTCTGCTTAAAACACTTTATCGAGGAGTTGATATTTAATTTGTGAACAACCAACTGCACCGACACTCCGGTCAAGTCCGATTTAGCCCAAGAAAACACATCACCATACCTATCAAGCAAGGCCTTAAACTCCTTCTTTACTTTCTATGATATCATCTTGCTCACTGCAACTTTTCCAAAATCTCGAATTAGAAGATGTTTGGTATCAGCTGGTCCAACTTCTCCAGAATCGATGCCACATCCTTCACCTTTCCTGGCCCATTCAACGCCGCCAATCTGCAACTCCTTACTACTACTTGATCACCCCAAATGCATTCCACTTCATTGCTTGTTGGGAACTTCATCATCAAGTGGCAAGGTGACCACACCGCTCAAGCCCGCCACATCCAGGGTTTATCCAAAAATCACATTGTAAAGAGTGTAAGCATCAATAAACATGAAGCTGCAGTATATCATTACCCCCTCGTCGCCATTTGTAACCCTAACTGGCAGAGTTATGACACCCGAAGGGTATAACGTTTTACTTTGTAAATCCCAACAAGGGCAAGGCAAACTTCTTCAGATTACTATGACTAATGTATAGCTAATTAAAACAACTTGAAAACATGATCTCCACTCATCTTCCATCATAAATGAATACCCTCTTCACCAAAAAAGTTCCAATCATCGCAGAAATCACCATGGGATCTGCATGTGGGGTCTGATTGGGAACTGTATCTGCATCCAAAAACATGTTCGTTTCATCCGATCGGAAACTTTTGTAAACCAACTCTCCTGTCGAAACATGTCTTGAGCTCTCCTTCATGACTGTGTTCGAAGACCTTTCTCTTATAATCTCATTGATGACATTGATCACCCTGTGAACAGAAGGGTTTCCTTCATTACTATTCCGGTTCTCTACAGGCTAATTTTGTTGTGCTTCCTCTTAACGTTCCTATTTCTGAGCTTGAGGACCACGATCAGGCCTATGTACGACATTAAAAAATCTCCTATAGGATCAGAAATTTTGGCACTTATTTCTCTACTTCGGAGGATCAAATGGAAACGGTTTCCGAAAGTTAGGCTCTTTGAGAAGGCCCCTACTTTTCTCATCGTTCAATTTTTATCTTGAGTTGGCTAAAATAAATTCTATAATGACCATTCCCTATGGTGATCACAAAATTTGTTTGTTGCGGTAGCAGCTCCATTTCCCTCTTTCATTGGTGGGGGTGCTCGAAACACTCCTCTATTAATACTCCAAATCTCCACTCAAGAATGCCGCATGAGCACGTATTTTTTGAATCCCAACCTTGCCATCTCCACTGGCCATCTTCCTCAAGGATCGTTGGACTTCGCATGTTTCGCCATCATTCCTCATCTATTATTTCTAGTTGCCTCCTCAACTTTCAAATGCTTCTCAACAACCTCCTGAAGCTGCAAGAGCATTTTAGGGATTTTTGTCGTTAACTTCTTATACTAACCAAATTCACCATCCCTATCAAATACCCCTATATCACCACATTATATGTTCCTTCGCCAACCCCTAAAATCTCATCGACATACCTCTGATAAAATGTTGCAGTAGATTTACCCTGTTTATATTTCGTCTGATACAACTCTGTCAGTGTCTTCGTAAACTTCTTCTCCTATTAATATTTATTTAAAAGTGCCTCACTAAAGTCCTGATACGACTGTAGGAAACCTTTGGGAAACTTTTTAAACTACTCATGTGCCTTCCCTCTAAGATAGTTTCCTACAAGCTTACAATTTAACCTCTCATCGAAGTCCCAAAAGTTCATCAAAATTGGAAAAGTTTGGATAAATTCCCATGGATCCGAATCTCCTTTATAAGTTGGGAGCCCCTCTGGTGGTTTTGTACTGGCTAGACATCAAACATGGTTATCACTAAGCTAAAGGGAGGCCCCGCAGTCTGTCCCGTTGGCCCTAACAACCTGTCCAACTCGGGTCCCAACGCATCTATAGTTTCCCCGGATGAAAGATCCCTGCCCTAGTACAAACCTCGAGGAGGCTCCACGTAAGGGAAAACATACATGGGCTGCAAGATCATGTGTCCCAAGTAAGATCCAACTTCCATATTACCTGGATACATGGGGGCCTAGGCCCCTGGCTGTAGCAACCATAACCCCCTTGATCAGATGTTGCAGGATTCAGATGACCTTGACTTCCCATCGATGACACTATTATTTTCCCCTGTTTTATGCTAGGGAAGGGAACTATAGGCATCGTAACAGGAATCGAGTAGCTTACCCTGTGCATGTGTTCAGGAAATGAGGGTCGAGGTCTTAGATGAGCAAGTTCTCTAGCTCGAAACTTCCATCATTTAGCTCGAAATGGATAAATCCCTTGATTTAGTTTCCAAAGGCATCAAGGATACCATAGCCTTCGACAATCCAGGCATCGCCGATGGGGGAATGACTTGGTATCCCACTGCCATTAACATCTGTGTTGTCTGCTCAAAACTAGGCTGCTGTCCTTCCATTACTCTATCTTCCACAGTTTGATTCTCTCGAACCCTCCGTTCGTGAGCCTTGATATATGAATCACCAGAGCACTCGGTGAGGTGCCCATCCACACCTTGCGATCCCAGCAAAAGAGGTTGCAACGACATTGCTGTAAGAATCCGTGCCACCAATTAATTCCCCACCAGTTATCTTGATAAATCTGTGCCCCCAATGCATTCCTTCAATGACACGAATCAAAGGGGTGGGCGTCGAGTCGTTTTAATCTGTTTTCAGTTTATTCAGTTCGTGTTATTTGTTTTTGCCCCTAAAAAACTCAAAACCAAAACCGATCCGAATAACCCAAATTTTTTTTTTGAATTATCCGAACCAAATTCAAATTTTGATTTTGGGTTAAATTTGGTTTCAAACCAAATAAATCGAATTCATGGGAATTTTTATTTTTTTTAAAAAATACTAAAACTAATTTAAAATTATATAAATATATGTAATTTAATTTCTACATCATCAAAAAGATCACGCTGATATTGCTCACGCTCTCTGAATACGCTCTCTCTGAATACTTTGCTGATAACGGCTCCTAACGGTCTTTCCACCCCCTCTCCGCCCTGCTCCGCCGTTCATGGCGGAGCCACCGCCCCTAACCCAAGGCCTCTCATATGCTCAAACTCTCACAGCACGGCCACCTCCACTCTCCAATTCGCTTCCCTCTAATCCCAATCTCTCTCCAATCACTGAACATAAGGGTGAATTGGCGTGTATCTACTCGGCAGAAGAGGTCAAGCAATTAGCTTCGCACTACAACAATGCCCTCATTGGTAAATTCCCCAGAGGCCGTCCAACAATGGAGGCTCTCCATCTCGCTTTCAAAACTGCAGGTTTCAAGGGTCATTTCCAACTT
>JAULKM010119383.1:0-21290 GCA_032355605.1 Rubia tinctorum | reverse complement strand
CGAGAGAGCTCAGCGTCAGCGGAGAGAGCGCCTCAAACGCCGCCAGGTCCGCCACCAGGTCTCCGCCGCCGGATCTCATCCCGCCGCCTCTGCACGCCGGAGTCTAGCCTCCCCTGAAAAAAATTCCTGGTTCCGCCACTGTAGGCAACCACGATAAATTTTCATCTTGCCATGCGTCTTAGATTTCTTATCTACAGAAAATCACGTTCGTCATTAAGCACACTTTGGGTGTTAGTAATCGTGTTTCTGATGAGTGGACGACATTCTTTGCTAGTGGTGCCGCGTACTTCAGTTCCTGTATTTTGTTCGTTCACTTATATCCACCCGGCTGATCTATTTTTTTGTCCTAATTGGCCAGCCGTGACTAGTTGTTCGGCGGTTCCATATTCCATTCATGAGGGATTCTTGTTTCACGATAACTGTTTGTGTATCCCGGACTGTAGTCTACGTTTGCAACTCTTATCCGAACTTCATAATGGGGACATGTTTGACGTGATAGCACTTTACAATTGGTTTCTTCTGCCTATTTTTGGCCGTCGCTTTGTCGAGACGTCGAACGCTTGGTTGAGCATTGTGTAACTTGTCAAAATTTCAAGACAAGCATCGAATGCGGGATTCTATCTTCCGCTACCTATTCCAACCTAGCCTTGGACTGATATTAGTATGGATTTTCTGATGGGACGTCCGTGGACTCAGATGGGCTTTAAATCAATCTTCGTAGTGGTTGATCATTTTTCAAAGATTGTTCATTTCATTGATCGTAAACGTACCACCAACGCCGTCAAAGTCGGAACTTTATTTTTTCGAGAGATTTATCATTTATACGGTTTACCATTATCCATTTCTTTCGATAGAGATTCACAATTTCCTTATTCATTTTGGCGTTCATTGTGGAAACTCCTCGATACTAGTTTGGATATGAGTTGTGCTTATCACCCTCAAACCGATTGGAAAAACGAGGTTACTGATCGTTCTTTGAGTAATGTCTTGCATTGTTTGGTTGGCTCTTCTGTTCAGTTTTGGGATTCTAAGCTCCCACAAGCAAAATTTATCCACAACCATGATACAAACCGCAGCTCTGGTTTCAATCCTTTTCATGTTATTTATGGAATTGTTTTTCGAGGACCACCTGACCTTTCTTCTCTCCCGGATCACATGTGTTTGCATGGTAGCACTGATACTTTTGTCGATACTATCTCAGGGACACGCACAGGTTAAGGCTAATTTGGAGTCCTCCTTGGGCCTTGGAATCGATGCTTGTTGGAACAATGATAGAAAAATGGAAGAAATGAACACTAAATTTTAGTGCTGAAAAGATATTGTTTTTCTGATTTTTCATTTTCCTATTTATAAATTACAAAAATGACTTAAGAATTATTCATACCCTAATGAAGAACCATACTACAAGCTTCTAACCCCCATAACCTCCTATCATAACTAACTAGCACTAACTCTACTAAGCAAGACTAAACAATGTGGCTTATTCCATACTTGTAACTTTTTCAACCACCCACCACTACTAACTAGCACTAAAGACTATTATTGCAAGCTTTATATTCTTCAACCTCCTACCACTAAAGCCTATATTTATTTCATAATATATGTAAATTTTATAACATCTAACTAGCACTAAGTAGTATTAATAACAATAATCACTACCTATGTAACATGGTTAAGTCAACAGTGCTCGTTGTCGTCGTCTTGTCTTTGAAGTTGGTAATATTGTGCGGGCTTTCCTTACTTGTGATCTCATGCCTTCTCATGTTTATAAAAAAACTTACAACCAAGAAGATTGGCCTTTTAAAGATTATTGGACGCATTTACGACAACGCTTATTGTCTCCGCCTTCCTCCGAATGTCGCTGCATGTGACATTTTTAATATCAAATACCTATCCCACTATCTTCCTACTAAGTCTCTTCCCGATTCAAGGAAATTTTTTTCTCACCCAGGGGTCCTGATGCAGTGGCATCGTCTTAGGGTTTTGTGGCAAACTAGGGTGTCCTACAAAATAGGTGTTTTTCCATATTTTTAGTTTCCTTATTTTAATTTATTTTCATTAGGTCTATTTTAGTTAGGTTAGGATTAATCTTCCTATTTTGATTGTGTTTAGCATTTAGAGTATTATTTATAGTTCAATTCTTTGGCGTTGTAAGGCATATTTGATTAATAAGAAAAGTGGGATATTCTTCTCTTACCTTGATCCAATTTGATATAATTTATTGTATCAAGAAGAAAATCCCTAGAGATTCGTTCAAATCCTTGGATCGAGTTGAAGCATTGTTCGTACGTTGCACCGCAAAGTTACTTCTCTGGTAAGATAGAATCATTTTTAATGCCCCTCTCTACACCAGTGTCACCATTAGGGTCCACCAGAAGCCACCGCCATTTTAACCTTCATCACAATATTTGTTACCATCGTGCTCCCCAGTCACAATCGTCATCTTTGCCTTCATCGCATCGCCTACGTCCGCCATTTTGGGAGATTTGGTATTAAATTAATATTGTCCTTATTTGGTCATTACTGAGAAATTCGAACATGTTAGCTTCGACAGAGGTATTCTAAATAGGGTTAGGAATTAGTAGAAATTCTCAAGTTGGCGACAAATCTGTTACAACCATCGACAGAGCTCCTTGCCAGGTTAGGTTGGACATCGAAACCAGAATTTTTAGTTACCACTAGAATGGATGGACAATTTAGGTAAGAGATGTGCACCTTATGCATGGGTTAACCAATGCATTCAACACACTTATTATCATATTTTCTTTGGTTGATTTCTAGTTTTAGTTAGGTTTACACGACAAAGGGTTTAGACGACCACTATTAGTTTTCTTGTCAAAATCTCGAGTTTTGTAGACTTAATTGAAAGTAGTGGACACTTTGTATTTACGAGCACCTAGATTCTCCTTTGTGATCTTACAAGTACGTTGCTCGTGAGTAATTTTTCATCATCATTTTATAGAAGTCCATATGCGAGAGTGGTAGAAGATATTTAAAGGGCATTCGCAAGAATGATATAAGATGTCGAAGGGCATTCGACAGGATGGTAGTAGATTGAAGGCCATAGAATCCAAAGAATGGTAACAGATGGAATTGAGCCTGAAAAGGGCAAATTTGAAGTTCAAGAAGGCCAAGAACGAAAGACGGTGCCAACCAGTCAAACCAGCTGGTGGCCAATCGGCCAGTACGAGCCTTTCACGAGCCCAACTCTAGCTATACATGGTTCATGCAAAGTAGCTAGCAAAGCCTATGAAAATTTACACGGGCCGTAAAAAACCCTTACACGGGCCGTGTACATCCGTGCAGGCTGCGACACTAGTGCCCCAAAATCACTCCCAAACGGCTAATTATAGGCGCGGACGCTTCCGTTTTTCATGGTTCGCGTCATTCCAAGTTCCAAAAGCGAAAACCAGCCCACATGGTGTGACAAATAACACTGCCCACATTGTTTTTCTGAGCAAAAGGCTTTCCAGCCGACTGGCCGAGCCAAACGACACAGGGCCCGCAAATCAGAAGTTCTAGATCAAGCACTAGCCCACAGCCCGTGTAGGTCCATGAGTCCCACCCAACATAAAGCCACATGGCCCGTGTCAGTCTGTGCAATCTGTGCTGCATAAGGCTGCACAGACTGTGCCATGCCGCACACCTGTACGGCCGTGCACGGACCGTGCCATTTTCCACTGGCTACGCAAATTGCGGCTGCTAGTGTTCTAGGCTATTTTGGCCAATTTCTAGGCACAATTATCTATTACTATATATATGGACCTTTGTCTACTAGGGTTTAAGTTTATGCACATTTTTAGACTTCAAGAGTAGGCTAGAGAGAGAAAATTTGCTTCCTTACCTCTAGGTTATTTTCCTTTCCTTTCTTCTCTTTATTTTTCTTTTGCTCAAAAGTGTTGAATTCAATGAAAATACTTAGGTTCAATAATTATAGAGTAGTTAATTAACTTGGGGATTATATTTGTATTCCTGTATTAACTTTTGTTTTGTGAGAATTCTTAGATCTACCTATTTCTACATGTTTTGTGATTATTATGTGTTCTTGTTCTATATGTTCTTGTTAATTTCATGATTGTCACACTAACTTAGCATACACTGTAGTCTACTTTCATGTTGGTGCAATTATTATTACCCTCGGGGAAGGAAACATAGACGTGCTTGGGGTAATGATAGTCCAGAATAGTGTGGGTGTGTGCACGTGGGTTGCTGAGTCAAGTTTACAGTTGACCATACACTAGTAAGCCAGCGAGTTGGTCCGAAGGGTTACCAGTAGAGATAGTTAAATTAGCAAACTAGGGTTATATTTGCAACCCTAAAGCCATCGATAAGGTGCTTCACCCCCTTTGCCTTTTTAGGCCTGGGGAGAAGCATTCGTGGTGTAGTGTCTGAGACGTAATAGCACGAAAGTGATTCAGATCTGCATAGCAGATAGGGCCGTTGTTGCACTCTTCTAATTATGGAGGTGGTGCCAATGGATGATTGATTACATGCGCACCCTACGTGACAGTTGTAGGGATGTATTGACCATTGACCACACCATGTGTAACACACACTAGAATAGGTTTATAGTTCTTATATGTGATGGAATCGAGGATTGAAACAAAATTAATCATGCTAAGAAAATATTCCCCAAGTGTTAGTTTATATAGTTTACTCTCTTTTGAGTTGCATGCTAGTACTTGTGAGTAACCCCCCCCCAAATGCCTGTTTTATCAACACTGACTATTCTTAACATGTGATCGGATTGACAACCCGATTGCGGCTGTGTGTAGTTGATTATTAGATTCTTAATATCTCCGTGGACGACCCCAGTACTTGCCACTATCTAGAAATTTTGGTAGCATAGTAGTAGGAACAGGAGAAACAATATAAATTTTATCTTTGAACCTTAATACTTAGCCTTCTCTCGGGTTAGTTTGGTGGATCTCCTGTGATTCATTAATAAGATGACCCTAGGAAGGGACGGGTCAAATTTTGGCACCCTTAGTTTAAAGGTCTAGTAGTTAAATTAAATGGAGTGTTAGTTTAGTAGTTAGTGTTGTTTTATTTTGGTTTTTGTTGTTGAGCCTCTGTGATAGTTATCTGTGTACTTCTAATCATTTTGCTAGTGTTTCTTCTAGTTGGGTATTGTTTGGTTCATAGTTTATGTTACATACCTATGCCACAAAGTTAGGAATTTACACTATCTAACGGAATACGTAGGTACTCAAAGAAGGAGGAGAAGGATAACTACAGTGAGGGTTCCTTAAGAACCATCTTCTGTAGTTGAAGAACTTGAAGAGATGGCAGAAGATAATTTCACACTTAGGGAGTTGATGGCTCCTAACTCAGAGAATCAACCCCTATGTATTGTCTTCCTATCCTTGCCACCTAATGTTACTTGTGAGCTCAAGAGCGGTATGATCCAGTGTTTGCCAACTTTCCATGGAATGGTAGGTGAAGATCTGAATAAGCACTTGTTGGAGTTTCATCTAGTTTGTACCAACATGAAGCCACAAGGAGTCTTAGAGAAGGACTACGATTTGAGGTCATTCCCCCTCTCACTTCGGGATGTGTCCAAAGATTGCTTATACTACCTTCCACCCAAGTGCATCACCTCCTGGATGGACATGAAGCGTAGATTTCTCGAGAAATACTTCCCATCCTCAAAGTCTGTGAGGTTGAAGAAGCAGCTCTCCAATATTTCTAAATTCGCAAATGAATCCCTCTATGAGTATTGGGAACGATTCAAGAGGTTATTGACAAGGTGTCCATATCATCCATTCAGGGAGGGGTATTTTTTATACCATTTATTTGAGGGGTTGTGCGATGACATGAGAATGGTGAATGTCATTTACAATGGTTCAATCTCCAACAAGAGCCAATGGATGTAATGACACTCTTCGAAGAAATGACAAATGGAATAAGGTAGTTTGGTACAAGATCTAAAGTGAAAACCGTGGATGAGCAGTCTCATTCTCCTAAGCTAGTGGAGCAAGTCCAAGTTCTTTCTTCTATAATGAAGGAATTCATGAAAGGGAGGGTTCAACAAGTAAAAGTTTGTGGCATTTATAGTCTGGATCATTACACAGATGTTTGTCTACAAGTGGTAGAAGACTTGGAGGAGGTGAAGGCACTGGACTTCAAAAATGGTCGAAATAGGCAAACATTTGGTAGGGGGCAACAACAAGGGTTTCGTGGGAATGAAGGAGGCAAAAGACAATGCCCCTACGCGAAAACCTTCAACCTGAGATACTGCGATCACCCTAAATTCCGTAGGCATGAGGAGAATCAAGTGCAAGGGTACAATCGAGGTGGACAAGCTCCACCTTAACCCTATCCAAGGGGAGAAGGGCCTTCCAACAACAACGCCTCACTCTACAAGTCGGATTGATAATAAATATTTGAAGCAATCTCTCAATTGGCTAAGAAGCATGATGTTTTTGTGTAGCGTATAGGGTGAGAGATTGAAGGTCTCAGGACTAGGGCAAGCTCGAGCATTAAAAATCTTGAAATCTAAGTCAGACAACTCACCACCTCAGTGAGCTGACTTGAGGCCAAAGAGTCCGACAAGCTTCTTTTCCAACCGGAGATCAATCTGAGGAATGTGAGGGCTTTGAAGCTAAGAAGCAGGAAGGAGGTGCGTGATCTCGAGAAGGAAATCTTGCGAGAAGAAGACTTGGTTGGAGGAGCGTGAAGTGGTTGTGGAGGAGGATCCCGTCAAGGAACTTCCAACACCCGAGACGAGGGTGAATCTTTCACCACCTTTCCCTAGTGCACTTAGGGGAAGGCCAAAGGTGAAAACCACCGATGAGCACATGCGTAAGATCTTCGAGAAGGTTGAGGTTAGCCCTCCACTTTTGGACTTGATTGAGCATGTGCCTTATTAGGCTAAATTCTTGAAATTTGCATGCTCTAAAAAAGGAACAAACCACTTAGGAAGTTAGGAAAATTGAATATAGGGTTAGTGGTTACTGTTAATCATAGAAATTTTCCCAAGAAATGTGATAACCCCGGTATGTTTGAAATTCCTATTTCTTTAGGTGGTAAACTGGTGAAAAATTCTATGATTGGTCTAGGAGCATCTATCAATGTTATACCTTATTTCCTTCATGAGAACCTAGACATAGGTGAACTAAAGGAAACTAGGTTAATTTTCCTATTAGCCGATCACTCCCAAGCTAGCCCTCGATGTTTAGTTAAGGACGTAATGGTTAGGGTAGGAAATTTAGTGTTTCTGGTGAATGTCTATGCTCTTGATGCATTGCACGAAGGTGGTGCACCCTAAATTTTACTGGGGAGATGACATTTGGGAATACTAACCCTAGAAGATGACATTGATAAAGTGGGGTTCAATATCTATAAATCTAAGCATGATTCACCCAATTCCTCTCTTGTGTGTAAAGGCATAACCTTATGTGAAAAACTTGCTCAACATGAGAAATCTTGCATGATAGATAACGATGATTGCCTTGATCAAACTCCTGATAATAGTGATGAAGATAGCCTAGTTAATGAGATTTTTTGATGAATATGAGAGTGATGAAAGAAATCCTACCTCGCGCTTCAACTGTGATGATCATGTTGATGAGACTTATGATTTGCATGATGTTAGTGATGGCTTATCTATCTTGGATTGGTTTTCTAAGCTCACTAATATGCAACGGTTAGTGGAGAGTGGCAAGGACGTAAAACACCCTCGATCACCTCCTAAATTGAATGAAATGGCTAAGGACTTGACATTGGCTAGGAATGGATATTCACTCTTATTGGAGAGGAAAACACTTAAAAGTAAGGATGGAACCTTGTCAAGACCTATTCATAAGGATTTCATCATGGGTGGAGTTTCCGATGGAGGCTCCGAAGACCCAACGGGATGTTCTTCTCAACTAAAATGCATGAAGAAATAAGTCGTGAGGACGAAAATAAAAATACGTGGTCTTTCTCGCTTTGTTTTTTTATACATATATATATATATTAGATATATTTTACATGTTTTTATGTATGACAAAGGATCTTGGGATGAAAATCTTGTTGATTGGTAAATTTGAGTCCAAATCTCATACTTCTTGGGTGTAAGAAATAGGATTTTTTGGGTGACTAGGTCATTCAGAAAAAGGGAAGGAACTAGGAAAAAAAGGGGTTCCATTCATAGCAAGCCTCGTACTAGACCCCTTAGCACGAGCCATACCTCGTGTAAGGCATCCTCAGAACGAGGGTAGGCTCATGTCAGGAGACCACATCACGATGCTGGCCACGTGTCATGCCTGGTGTGGCTGCACATTTTTGGGCCAACAATTCATATTTTTGAAAATTTGAATTTCAAGCCAATACATACATTTTTGGCCCATTAATTCAGAAAATCTTTAAATCCCTAGAATTGTTGGTGTAGAGAGTACATCAACACCTCCCTTATGCATTAATTAAATGGTATTTTTGTCCCCCACATCCCCTATTTCAATAATACCATCCTTATCTCTTTTGCACCTCTCTTCTAAATCACCTTCTTGGATGAAAATTATGATCCATGGTACATTGCATCACCCATAGGAATCATTTGGATCATTGAAACCTCTCAAAAACACACACTCTCACTTCCTCTTGGTGAAACTCAAAAAATTGGGGCCTTTCTATAAAAAATTACCATGTTTGTTTCTTCTTGTGTGGATTCTTCACCTCTTGGCTTCAAATTATGGGTAATCCTTTGAGTTTTACGTTTACTTTCTTTAGTTAACATGTTGGTGATGTGAATGATCCTTTGAGCTTTGAGGAATTTTTTGGCTATGTGAATGATCTTGTGTCTAACTAAGTGTGGGGGGTGCATGTGCTCTTATGCTTTAATGATATGGTGTTCATTGATTGTGGTGATTTAGGTGGAATAATTCTTGATTGCATGATTTTATTGATGATATGCTATGATTTTCCATGAGTTTGTTGTTTAGGGAGAATGATTCTTGATTGAATAGTCTTCATGTCGAGATAAAATAATTTGGAGTGTCTTGGCTATTTAGGAAGAATTATTCTTCTTGAATGATACATGATTCATGCCTTTGAATATTCTTGCATTACTACCTTGTTCTTGTTTCGATAGGATGGCTCCAAAAAGAAATAGGTTGGAAAAAGGAACAACTTCCCGGGGTGACAAAGGGGAGAAGTCGGCCAAGGTTGGGAGACGAGATCCGGAGACTTCCCTTCCTCCTAACTCCGCTTGTGTTGATGAGTTCATGGGGTTGACCGCCATTTTTGGGAGTGCGGCACGAAGTTGGAAGTACTTGATATGCCCGAAGCAAACCATATTGGAGACAAAGTTTGCTTGCAAGGAGACCATGGGAGCTCTAGGTTTACTCGAGCCTGTCACGTATTCGCTGAGCTGAATAGGCCTAAAGGGTTTCTTAGAAAAGAATTACAAGACTTACATACAGTGGAATTTAGAGTTTTTGGCAACCTTGGAGCAATCAAAGGTTAGTGAGGGGAGGAGAATCATCCATTTCCACTTGGATGATAAGGAGTACTATGTCGCATCGGGACATTGCCCAAGCATTCGGGTGGAAGTATGGGAAGGAGATTCCGAGGGGACACCGACAAGGCCTTTCATATTGATTGAACAATTTTTGGAGAATTCTTTCAGGCATAAAGAGGAAGCATATTTGCAACCAGTGAATATTGTCCATGTGGTATTCTTTCACGGATAGCTTTCACAGTGTCCCGGTTATGATGTCCAAGTCTTTTGGACGATGACTGTTAAAGGAAATTATTACCCCAACATGGTGGTGGCCTTTGTGGAGGAATGCATTGCCATAGGAAATAAGAAAGGTGGCAAAATATCTATGGGTGGAATGGTTGGACTCATAGCTAAACACTTAGGCCATCCGGTTCCTTCTCCATTTGCATTGGCGAATTTAGGTCGTTCAAGGACAAGGTACACTAGAGATAAGCTGGTAAGGCCTTCTATAGTAGCTACCAAAACCTCGGAAGATCGATTTGTGTGGTTGTGTGGTGGCTCCACGGTATGCAATTTCATGTTCCTTCCACAGCCGGAGCGCATCGCTATAAACCAAGACACGGTATTGGAGGATTTGTTCCTAGCACCCGATCCACATTTTGAGAAGGACTTATACAGAGTCTTATCAAACCCAGACATAAAAATTGAGGAGGAGGATGGTGAGGCTCCATCTAGGGCACCATCTAGTCGCACTCACCTATCCGCAGACTTCCCTGACCAATTTCACATTTTTGGGGAACAACTTGCTAGTTCTACCTAACTTGTGCAGGAGATTGGTCACGTGGTAAGCGAAATGAGTATATAGTTGGAGGATTTTGGGACTAGGCTAGACTTCGTGGAGGGTACCTTGCATGTTTCGGGATCTAGGTTGGACTCTATCGAGTGCGAAGTGAAGGAGAAGTTCGTTATTGTGGATGAGAAGGAAGATTTCCAAGAAGAGACCATCGAGCAATTGATCAAGAGATTTCACATCTCGAGGATCGATGGTTTTCGGGATATCATTCCTATCGAGAGGCAATAAATGCGACAAGAGGACAGAAGGAGGTGTGAGACACGACACTTGAGGAGGAACCCTTTGGGGCCACACGAGTGAGTTCCACTACTTTCCTCTTTCCCACTCATAATTTTTATTGTTTCATTGCATTAGGGACAATGCAAAGCTCAAGTGTGGGGGAGAGAGTAGTGAAACAATTAGGAGTTTTCATCTCGAGATTCCTTTATGTTTTTGGTGTGCTATCTTTGGTTTTGGGAAGTTGGCAGATTTTTTGGTGGTGTAATTTTTTGGGTGCTATCGTTTTGTTTTTGGGATGAACTTTTTGGTGGTGTAATTTATTATATTTTTCATGATCTTTATATAGTATGAAGCCCACCTTTGGGGCATTTTGTGCTACACAAAAAATTGAAAATTTTGAAAAAAGGAAAATAATATACCCGGATAAGTTGGAAACCCGAAAGGGAAACTTAGGCAAAAATGGGAAGAAGGCTCTGATAGGTCGAAAGACCTAGGTAAAAATGAGAGGCTAGATCCAGCTAAGTTGGAAAACTTAGGTAAAAATGAGAGACCGTGTGGAAAAAGGTGAGAGGTGAGCTCAAAATGTGTGAATGCTAGGATGAAAACTCAAAAGGGCTCCTAGGAAAAATAAGAGAAATTATGAGAAATCGGAAATGAAATTTGAACATCTTTTGGCCATCTTTGGCAGTTTCTTCATCAACATCTCATGGATTGTCTTCGGCTCCTTCTTTGGGAGAGTAAGCTAGTTTAGCTCTTATCATTCTACTTTGCATTTTTTCCACTTTTTCTTTAATGTATTTTTGGTGGATAGGTTACTTTAGCATCTTCGGGGAGAGTGATAGTTGTGATATTAATACAATCTTTGGGGGAATTAGGGTAGCTTAGGAATAAGTTGAATGTATCAGTTTACTTATCTCTGCATGCTACATTCCTCTTGGATCTTTTCTCATTTTTGTTTACTCGAGGACGAGTAAAGGTTTAAGTGTAGGGGGATTGATGAGCATCTTTATGCATGCGTTAACCAATGCATTCGGCACACTTATTATCATGTTTTATTTGGTTGATTGCTAGTTTTATTTAGGTTCACACAACAAAGGGTTTAGTGGACCATTATTGGTTTTCTTGTCTAAATCCTTATTTTTGTAGACTTAATTGAAACTAATGGAAACTTTTTATTCACGAGCACCTAGGTTATCCTTTGTGATCTTACAAGAAGGTTGCTCATGAATACTTTTTCATCATTATTTTTTAAAAGGCCATGCACAAAGGTGGTAGAAGATATTTGATGGCCATTCGCAAGAATTGTAGAAGATGTCGAAGGCCATTCCCGAGGATGGTAGTAGATTGAAGGCCAAAGAATTCAAAGTATGGTAGTAGATGGAATTGAGTCCAGAAAAGGCGGATTTGAAGTTCCAGAAGGCCAATAATGGAAGACGGTGCCAACCAGTCGAACCAGCTGGCCGGCCGACCGGCAGGCATAAGCCTTGCACAAGGCTAACTCCAGACATGCATGGTCCGTGCAAACTGGCTAGCACGGCCACTGTAAATTTCTATGGGCCATGAAAAATCCCTTACAGTAGTCGTGCACATCCTTGCAGGGTGCGACACCAGTGCTCCAAAATCACTCATAAACGGCTAAGTATGGGCGAAGACCGTTCCATTTTACACGGTCCATGCCGTTCGAAGTTTCAAAATTGAAGACCATCCCATGGGGTGTGTGAAATAACATAGACCACGCTTTTTTTTCTGAGCAAAAAGTCCTTCCATCGGACAAGTCGCGCCAAACCATTAGAAGTTCTAGATCAAGCACCAGCCTACGACCCGTGCAGGTCTATATGCCTCACCCTATACAAAGCCACACAACCTGTATCAGTCCGTGCGGCTTGTGCTGGCTGCATGGACTGTGCCCTACTGCACACCACTCGCAAGCATGGTTAGGCACGGGCCGTGCCATTTTCACCGGCCGCACAAATTGTGGCTGCTATGGTTTCTAGGCCATTTTTTTGCCTATTTGAAGGACAAATTCCCTATTACTATATATATGGACCTTTGTATACTAGGTTTTAAGTTATGCTCATTTTTAGACTTCAAGAGTAGGCTAGAGAGAGAAAATTCTCTTCCTTCTCTCTAGATTCTCTTCCTTTCTTCTATTGTTTTTCTTTTGCTCAAAAATGTGAAATCCAAAGAAATACTTGGTTTCAATGCTTAGGGAGTAGTTAATTAACTTGGGGATTATATTTGTATTCATGTATTAATGTTTGTTTTGTGAGATTTCTTAGATTTACCTACTTCTATGTCTATTGTGAGTATTATGTGGGTTGTTTTTCATGTTCTTGTTAATTGCATGATTGTCACACTAAATTAGCAGTCATCTTAGTTTACATTCATGTTGATGCAACTATTGATACCCCCGGGGAAGAAAATATAGATATGCTTGGGGTAACGATAGTCCGGAACCGTGTGGGTGTGTGCATGTGGGTTGCCGAGTCAACGTTATGATCGGCCATACACTAGTAAGTGGGGGAGTTGGTATGAAGGGTTACGGGTAGAGATAGTTAAAGTATCAAACTAGGGTTAACTTTGCAACCATAGAGCCATCGATAAGGTACATCACCCCCTTTTCTTTCTTAGGCCTAGGGAGAAACATTCGTGGTGTAGTGCCTGGGACGTAATAGCAAGGGGAGGATTCAAATCTGCACAACAGGTATGGCCATTGTTGCACTCCCCTAATTACAGAGGCGGTGCCAATAGACGATTGATTACATGTGCACCCTACGTGATAGGTATGGGGAAGTATTGATCATCGACCATATCACGTGTCACAAACACTAAATTAGGTTTAAATTTTTTATATGTGATGGAATCGAGGATAAAAAATCATTAATCATGTTATGCAAATATTTCCGTAGTGCTAGTTTATATAGTTTATTCTCCGTTGAGTTGCATGCTAGTACTTGTTAGTAAACCCTCAACCCCCCAATGCCTGTTTTACCAGCATTGATTATTCCTAACATGTGATCGGATTGACGACCCGATATCGGCTGTGTGTAGTTGATTGTTAGATTCCTAACATCTTTGTGGACGACCCCAGTACTTGCCACTATATACCAATTTTTGTAGTATAGTAGTAGGAACGGGAGCAACAATATAAATTTCTATCTTTGACCCTTAGTACTTTCCTCTTGGGTTAATTTGGTGGACCTCCCGTGATTCGTTAATTAGACGACCCCGAGATGGGGCAGGTCAGTTAGGCATCTAATTTGTTGGGGTTGGCATGATTTTACGATGGCTTCCAACCAATGTGGGAGTTCTGAACCTGGTAGGAATTCAAGTGAAATTTTGACCACGCATTTGGGTTTGGGCTTAGTGTCTAAAACCCAAATCTAAATAACACCTCATAATAATTTAAATACTTATAATAAAATTTGAAATACTAAAAATCAAATCATAAAACATCAAATAGAACGCTATACATGTAAAATAAAAATAGTTAATCATCAAATCAAAATATAAATCTCAAAAATTAAATTAAAATGGTTAAATATCAAATAAAATACTAAAAATTCACATCAAAAATTAAATAATTAAACATAAAATAAAAAATATTTAAAAATATGCATCACGGTAAAATAATATAATATTAAATGAAAACATATAAATTAGACATCAGCGAAAAATAGTTAAATATCCAATAATATGCTAAAATACACATCACATGAAAATAGTTAAAGTCAGATAAATAAAAAAACATACTCCCTCTGTCCCATCATTAATTGGTTAATTTGACTTTTGGAAGTCAAAATAATCATTTAATTATATTATTATATATAAGACTATTAACATATTATATGTTGTTGGATTCATCATAATATATTTTATATTATAATTTTATTAAAAAAAATTTACACATAAATAAAAATATTAATAATTAAAATTAAGGCAGTTGGTTTTTAAAATTCAAATTAATTAATTAATGGTGGAACGGAGGGAGTATCAAATTAAAATTGTTAAACATCAAATGACAACACTAAATACAGAGTAATTTTAAAATGATCAAATTGCGAATCAAAATGTGACACTGCATAAAAAATAAATAAAAATCAGTATTCAAATTTATTAATAATGATATTCAAACTATTAAATCATCGTGGCATACATTAAGTAAAGATCTTATATTCAGGAAAAAAATCGGTATTAATGTAAAAGAGACATTTGCAAAACATCAATCAGTATAAACTAAAATTTTGAAAAATTAAGATAAATAAATGTCAGAAAATAGTGTTAAAAATTATAAGTGTCAAAAGTTTAACATATAAACACAAGATTATACATCAAAACATAAAATTAAACTTTAAACACTAGATTTTAGTGAAAAAAATGCTTTTGAAAAAAAGTCACTAGATTTGATTGAAACATGAAGTATTGGAAATGAAAGCATCAAGTATTTTACTCCCTGTGTCCCAAACTGAACTGCACGCTTATTATTTGACAGCCAACACTGTTAAATATTGACCATATATTCAAATAGATATATAAACAACAATATTATCGTATATGATATTGTTGGATTCATCGTAATAAGTAATTTCTAAATATTAATTTTTTTATTTGTTATTATGATACACATTTAAATATATTAATGGTCAAACATGTTTCTTCAAAACCGTGAAAAAGATTCTTTGAAATTTAATTTGGGACGGAGAGACAAGTTAAATTATCACAATTTGGCTAAGACGCACGTGATGAATGGAAATATGAGAAAGTTTTGACCCGCGTAAATTTTTGATCCGGTTCCACAACTCGTGAGATGCTTATGGCTCCAAATAATTTATATTTAGCCAGTACCTCAAAATTTTAATATTTACACTTTTAAATTTTTAATAAATTATATTTAGAACTCCATCCCTCAATAATACTTAAATAAACTCTATATTTACCTTGATCTCACTTTGAAATAATCTCATACAAGAGTTTGTCTTCATTTTGTGAGAGTTTATATTTTTCTCCTTTTAATCTATCAGTTTCCTAATATTTAATTTTATTCTTCTTCAATTAATGGGAGTTACCCTATCATTAAATAAATAAATAAATATATATATATATATATATATATATATATATATATAAACTTATGGATATACTCCCTCCGTTTCTCTAAGTACCACTTTTTCGGTTAAAAAAAATACTTGGATACTTTATACTTTTAAATAAATAATTTCAGGTTCATCCACTTATTTTAATTATTATTTTTTAAGTTCTCTTTTAAAAAAAATGTAAAATAAGTTGTATTCACTTATTTCATTCACTTAAATTCATACAACTAATACAAGAAACATGACATTTTAAGTTGGTTCTACAGGACCTTTTACCACGATTTTTGGTCCCAAAAAATTGAGGTAAATAATGACATTGTAAAAAGTACATTTTTTACCTATGTTTAGAACCGAGGTAAAAGGTAATTTTTACCTCGATTTTGGACCGACGTTGGCAGGTTTTGTGACCGACGTCGGTCCAAGCAAGAAGGCAGACGGTGAGATACCATTGTTGTGACTTCATTTAGGCCGAAATTGACATATATTGTGATCGACGTCGGTCATAGTATAAAGGCACATAGTGGTAGAAGAAATGGTGCGACTTCGTGTTGGTCGACGCCAATCTTAATAAAAGCGACGTCGCAGACCTTTGTAACCGGCATCGTGCAATGTGGGGCTGTCATGTCTTGTGCATGGTAACGTGGAACGATGACCAATACGACATCATTTTGATTGTCCGATGTTGCACAAAAAGTACTGAGGCCGGTGCATGTGACGGTGGTAAGGTGTGGTCTCTACACCCGTGTGTGACTTCGCAGATTAATATTGGAGACATCGATTCTTGTACAATATTATAATATTTTATAGTTGATTACACAAACAATCGTTCATCGCTAGCAATTATATGTTTTTAAATATTCGATAATATATGAAATGGTTAAATGACACTGAAAAATCAATTGTTGTCCAATTAATGCGGAAAAGAATAACATGATAAAACCCACACATTTATCACATATATTGCAAATATATGTTACAAACTATTAAAATACATAAGGTTTATATGAAATTTAAATATTGATTGTGTTGAACCTCCATTGTCTACGTTGTACGACATTAACACTGTCAAGGCGACGAGTGAAATGAAAAGTCCATCCATCTACATTCTGAAAGTGTATCAATGTTTGTTTTTGCCCGATTACAACAAATCCACACGAAACAAAATTTATGTTATAAATAGACAGTCCCAAAATGAAATACGCACAATATATTCATAGGTAGACGACATTGATCTCAATCGGAAAAATCTGACGCATTTGCTTTAGTGTGTTGCATACATGCGACATTGATGTTGCATAGGCCGATGTGGAGATCGACGTCGGACATTCATTGTTATTTCATGCATTTCCTAGACTTTGTGACATCGGTTATTGTTTGGTAACATATCGCAAGGGAAGATTGACATCGCATATTCAAAGTGTGTTCTTACAAAAATGTTATTATTTTCCACAATCAGCCCTATTCCAAGCCTTTTTTTCTCACTACTTACAAACATGGCATTATCTTGACAACACAAACACTATACACTATATAAAATGTTCCATGAAAAAAAAACATATACAAAATCAATAATAAAATTGTAAAATGAACATGGAATTGATGGAAAACCACCTCAATTAATTTGAATCTGAAGATGCTCCATCCTCTTATACTTGTTAATGTGTGAGAGGAAGAATTTGACAGAGCACTTTAATTGTTGTAATGGTGTGAATAGAAAGAATCTTGTGGAGTTGGGTTTGCTGTAATGGTGTGAACAGAAAGAATCAAGTGCTTAATAGTAACGAGATTAAATAGGGTTGGGGGAAATTTTAGCTTAAATTTTCATCCGAAAATTTTGGTTCCCGTTAGAATTTTCAGGTTGACCGACATCAGTAGTTGGTCGGTTCTAGTTTCGTTCCAGTCGAGATTCTTTCAACGTCGCATATATGGCCCATAGTGTAAATTTTAAAAAGTGTGATACGATTCTCCCTGTGAAGGTTTCGCGCTTTTCCATTGACTTGTTGATGCCCAAATTGGAACAACATGGTCTTGAAAATGTGAATTACAAAAGGGTATCGCCAAATTGCATTTCGACTTCTCCCACTTTATTAGAGGGACCAAAGTGCAAAAAGTTAAAAGTTCACCGGTTGTGCCAAAATCTATTTCGATTGTCCCGGAAAGGAAATTTTCCATCCCTAGTCGAATTTATAATAACTGAGAGTAGTAAAGAAACTAGCCTGACCCCACAGAGACTTCCACAAGTTCTTCCAATTAACCTTGTATACTTATAACTAGTCATCTACAATCTATTCTAGATCACGTACTAGCACTTTTTAAAAAATTGATGGATGGAATTTTATTATCTTTTTATTTCATAAAAAACCAAGAATATGTAATTTAGTGTGATTCCATGTGGTAGAAATGATCATTCTCATAACGCTCATCATAAGGGTATTAATGGAATACTAATAAAAATGAGGGACAATTACTCCAATTTGCATTCTTCTTGGACAGTATGCATAATATCCATACCAACATCTGTCCTTATGTTCAGGTGCAGAGTTCTGAAGCGTAGGGAATATTCAAGGATGTTTGGCCACAGTGTAATTTTTTAAAAGTGTTGTCAAATACTATTTGTGAAGATTTCAGATCCTTACATTGACCCGTTGATGCCTAAATCAAAAAAACATGGCCGTGACAATGTACTTTAGATAAGGGTACCTCTAATTTCACATTTCAACTATTCCCACTTCCTTGGAAAGAGCTAAGTGCAAAAACAAATTAGTTCACCGGTTGTGCCAAAATCGATGCTGATTAAACCTGACGTTAATAAAGTTCATGGAAATTTATAAATTTCAATTAGTAGTTTTTAATATACCATTACCTGTTATGACAATCAATTATATTTATTTTGATCAAACACGGGATCATTTGTTATGCTGGCGGGGTGAAATTGTTTGACCTACATTTAGGCAAGTCGATGTCGGTCGTAGCTCGATCATATGTTGGCTAAGACAAAGGGCCTGCGACATTGCACATGTCAAGGTAGAATTCACAAGGTTTGAAAATGACTTTATATGGAGCCAACCTTAGAAATCAATTCATACACTTAACTTTTCCTCGAATTTCAGCAATTCCCTACCCTCTCTTCTCAAAGGTATGGTTTTTCAATCCTTTCAAATCCTTCATTTTTGTTTTTTCCCATCAAATTGGTATATCTATGGTGTGTAAATGTGTTTGTTGATATATTTTTGTTTTGTAGTTTCTATGGATTATTTATAGAGTGAAATTTCCTTATATGTATGTTTATGGATAATTTTGTGTCAATTCGTGTTTTCCGGGCATGATTTTTTGGGTTTTTGCGATTTTGGACGTAGCTGCTAGGGTGAAATGCGAGGTTGGTTACAAATCAGTGCACCTTTGTGTTATGCGATTATTGTGCGACGTCAGTTACAGATCGGTGCACTTTCGTGTTATGCGATCATTGTGCAACATCGCTCATTCATAGTCATGCTATTTTTTCAAGAATGAGATTCCTCACCCATTTCAGTTAGTCTATCGGTGTAACCAATATGGCAGCAATATCGGTAACCTGCATTTAAGCTTGCTTTAGGCTTTTAAATGCGAACTCGTTTGTCTGTCGCAGACCATGTTCAGTCCAAAAAACTAATGAGCGACGTCGCCTAAACATGTCGACCATGCCATTGTTTTGGACCGAGATGTACATGCGATGCATGGCATGTCTGTTTCTTTCAAGATTTTCAATCGATGTTTTTTGCCATGTCCCTTCGTTATAACCTACGACGTCTATGTATCAATTTCTATCGATATATATTTCATCCGAAGAATATGAATTTCAGGAATCATGGCTAACATCGAAGGTTCCACAGGCCGTTCCCCATGAGGTGAGCATTTTTTTTGGTTTGCTACATTCCTTTTATTTGGTTATTTATAATTTTACATAATTATTCTTAATATCATTGGCCAATGTAGATCTTGAGCGATTCATAGGAGGAGAGCACGCAATATTCATTCGGTTCTTCTATTCCACATTTCAGCTGTACCTTGAGCCAAACGAACTTCAGTCAAGTTCAA
The DNA here is from genome assembly GCA_032355605.1 of Rubia tinctorum. Lineage (NCBI taxonomy): Eukaryota > Viridiplantae > Streptophyta > Magnoliopsida > Gentianales > Rubiaceae > Rubia > Rubia tinctorum. The sequence goes on along the minus strand of JAULKM010119383.1, from coordinate 1,627 downwards.
ATATTTTTAAATCCTACCAGTAACACATGTATTTCATTTTAATTTAACATTTTCTTTAGATTACTTTCATATATACTAACCTAATTGTTTTGTTTATAATTTATTACATCGTAAGGAAAATCATTCCACTCCTAGCAAAAGAAAAGACACCTGTTGTCTTGAGGTGCCACAGAAGAGAGTGGCACATGAACTACTCGGGGAACAGGAGGCTGAAGATCCTGTCTCCAAAGGGTTTTGGTGAGTTTCTTGATGCTTAAGAACTGAGGATTGAGGACACGCCCCATTTTTAGCTGTTAGATGGTTCTGGGCCGATAATATTCAAGGTCATCATTGTTGGGTCATCAGTTTAGTGTTACTGCTTCATCACCTGAGTGGAACAAAATTTTTTTAATTCAAATTTGGAATATTTTTAAATTAAGTATATTTTTTGAATTTTATTTAATTTCTAATCTACGGTTTTGAGATTTTGTGCACTAATAATTACGTTATTTACATATCGATCGGTTTTCTCAAATTTTAACCCTACCATATGAAACTAAGTTTTAAAATTACGATCATATGTGAAACTAAAAAATAATTGTTTGTAATGAAAAAATTATTTCAATCATTCTCAAACAAGCAAATAGTTTTTTTACCACTCTAATTTCAAAATATAGAACTACTGACAATCGTACACAACAAGAAACTGCGGTTATTACCTCAGGGTAGTTTTTACCATTTTACATCAGAATTAGGACCAAGGGAACAAACGAGTGGATTGTTTCTCTTTCATATAAAATTCGGAGGGTTTTACTAATCTTGATTTTAATCTAGTCACAACAATCCTCTTATTTAAAACTTTGGCTGATTGTTTTGTTGTAATCAATGATTGTATTATTGCATTAATGAAAATATAATATGTTGTTCCACTTATCCAAAACTTTGGCTGGTTGATTTCTCCCACTTTCTTGGAGGGAGCTAAGTGCAAAAAGATAAAAGTTGACCGGTTACGCCAAAATCGATTCCGATCGAAGCAGACGTTAAAAAAGTTCATGAACATTTATATTACTTAATATGTACTATGTAATGTATTATTTAATAATATGAAAGTGACTTGTATTCATTTTCATCCAATGCGGGCTCATTTGTTATGCTAGCGGGTTAAAATTGTTAGGCCCACATACATGTGCGTTGTTGGTCGTGGTTCAGCAACTTGTCGACTAAACCGATGAAGGAGCGACGTTGCTCATATCGAAGCACACATTTCAATGGTCCAAAACAATGTCGTTCCAGAACGTCTATATATGTGGAGTCGGCCTCATAATGTGTTCAAGCATTTCCTTTCAAATTTCCTGCCAATTCCAACAGTCTCCCACCCTCTCATCTCTTCTCTTGTCAAAGGTATGGTTTTTCAATTCTTCCAACACCTTTATTTTTGTAATTTTTCCTTGAATTTTTTTTAAGAAAAACCACCGAAGTGGAGGGATTATATTAAAGGCACCCTAAACCTTAACAAAACCACATGAGTGGCACAGTTTGTACAAAAAACATCTCCGGTGGGGAGGTGTCAAGTTGGAGACTATGAATCTCCTGAAGCAGATAGATATTGCTTCCAAAAGTATCAATTAAACTAGGCCTGAAGCTATAG
>JAULKM010119365.1:0-21292 GCA_032355605.1 Rubia tinctorum | reverse complement strand
ATGCTGGTGCTATGAGACCGCGGTTGCAGTTGGAGTGGAGCCGGAGAATGAGTTGCCGTATGATCCTTACTATGTGATGTATGGTCCGGATTACACCCTTCGTGTAGAATCTGATAATTTCAGGGAGAATCGAAATTCGAGGAGCGATTTGGAGAGAATCAAGACGGTGTTGCTTGAGCAACTTTCGAGGTTGCCTCATTCGCCGAGTGTGCAGTTTCAGGCGGCGCCGAGTGTTTCTGAGGCCCCGGAAGAGGCCGAGGAAGATGTGGATCGACGGCCGAAGCTCTGGAAAGGAATCTGAAAGTGAAGATGAAGATGCAAAAGACTTGTAAACTTTGTTCTTGTTGCATTGTTTGATTTTAAATTTTTTAAGACAATTTCTCAGTATCATGTTCATTTGTAGTGGAAATACTAAGCATGGTAACTGCACTTTGTGCAGTTTAGGCTGGCCCGGAATTAAGTTGCTTCTGTATGCATTGCGTCTGCCGTTTGCAGTTCTTTCCAGCTTTTTTGATTTTTTCATGTTTTGGAGGGAGAATGGAGTTACATGCTCTGACCATTTTACAAAAAAAAAAAATTTATCCTGTTTATTCATCCCTTTGATAATCAGTATGTTAACCTTGTGTGGTGTGTGGAAGTTGAATGGAAATTTGCTTCTCTTTTTTTGCCTTTTTAAAGTTGTGGAGTGTAAAATTTGTACCATAATTTTAAGGATATTTTTTTGAAATATGTAAAACTCATTAAGGGATTAGAAGATGTTGCTAACGATATGCATATGTTTTATTACGTAGTAAATTTATTTTCACACTATTGTTGATACATACACTGCAGAAAAGGATGAAATATGAGAAATATAGTAATACAGTTGAGGAAGAAAGTGAAATTAAAAACAAACATTGGAATAGAAAACTTCTACCTACTAAATATGTGGTTGTTTATTTCTAGTAAGTAAGTTGTTGATGGATTATTGGATTATTGGATTTTTGGTGGTGTTATCGGGATGGATTTCAGCTTGAATGCTATCTGCATAATCTTTAAGGAGCTGCATCTTTGGTTCCATCAGTAGTGCTTCTTTTAAGATGGAGACCCAGATTTTGTCTGAGAAGAACCTCTTCATCAGGTCTTTGACTTCTTTCTCGAACATATAATTGTAGCAACACTGACTAGTCTATGCATGTACAATACCGGTTGTAAGAAGTATTTTCCATTTGATTATAGTGAATAGAAAATCTGATATTTGACTGGTGTGTGAAGATGTTTCAGTAGTTAAAAGTGGGAGCAATTGAAATAGATTGATATAGCTGAGAGGGGATGGGGTTGAAGTATGAGTGTTCAAACTTATCTTTTAGAGATGAGTGATGAGTCGGTATGTATATATGAGTGACTTATCTGTGTTTGATAACAGATGTTGATTTCTGGTGCATATAAAAAGGAGTTTTTTTTGGAATATGGATTGGTAGGTTGATATTTAGAGTGTGTTTTTGTAGTATTTTAAAAGTACTGCTATAGTATAGTAATAGAGTATTAAGCTTCTATTGGGTTACCAGTGGAGGATGGAGTTTACGACATCGAAGGGGAGATCAATTTAATTGATTTACCGCTGGAGAATGGTGATCATGGAAACCATCTGCGGGTAAATCTAAGTCAGCTGCACCTACAAAACAAAGGGTGTTTAGAACGGCCTAATGCAGCTTTATATAGCTTGTCTCAGAATTTCTATACGACTAGGGATAGACCAGAATTGAAAATTCGTAACGAGAGGATCGAAAGCTATATGAGTATAACAGTAGAAGTGTATGAACTATTTGTTTGTTTTTCATCTAGGAGCAATTTGGTGTCAGTTCTACAGGAAGTGATGAGGACTGGGGAGACATTGGGAAGGCTATAAGATTTTTTACGTCATATGGAAGAAGCATCAAGTGTACCAGTAAGTGAGGGTAATGAGAGAGAAAAAATTCGACTTCATTGGATGATGTCGATTGAAGGTGTAAATCTTTGTATTATGTTTTTTCTTTTTGGTAACCATAAAATTTGCCTCTTCAGAGTCTATGTTGTATTGTAAAAGTTTACAAATTTGATTTTAGCTATATTTTATTTGCAGTTCTATTTTGGCTTGTTTTTACGTATTAGATTTTTATATAGGTTGCAGACTGATTAATGTGATGCTGAACCAATTTTATGACATTCTTTCAGAAACATTAATCTACTTTCTCTATGTTTTTATCATATAAATATGGTTTGAAAGGTAATTATAAGTTTTTAAAGAATCCAAACCTTATTATCTTTAAGGTGATTATATAAAAAGGCAATGTATTTTGTATTCTTTTCAGAAACAAATTATGTGCGTCCATTGTAGTTGGAAACTGGGGAAGTCATATAAGAGACATACCTGGATACTTGTAGCTGTCTGTAATGGAAGGATAACAACTTCATTGAAGGGGTAACTATATTGGGGGTTGGAACGGCGTTTGATGTCATTGTTGAAACGATTTGAGAAGGCTTCCTTTGTAACATAGCAGCATAATCTGTTTGGAAGCAAGTATATTACCGTAAAATCTGAAAATGCAGAAAATATTGAGGCCATTGAAGATCTTAACATATTTACCTAATGTATGACAGCAGAACTAGAGGATTTCAGAAAATGCATACGGAATGGTTGCGTTTTCAAACATATGAATATGATGAAGCATAATTTCAATATTTTTGCCCCTTTCATGGGCTATTCAATAATAGTACTCATTCTATCTGCAATTATATAATTATATAATACTGTATAGATAACATGAATACTGTAATATATTTGAGCAGATTAGTAGTTCCAAAGATCTACAGGATGACCTTCTGTAATTTCTTTTCTAAATTAAACTCATATCTTTACAAAACTACAACGAAAACTATTTAGGCATGTTTCATATAGCCATGTAGTCCAATCTTATCAATACTCTCTAGCAACTAAAACGAGGTTTTTATGAATTCATCCACAGTTATAAAATTTAATCCATGTTCATAGTGCGTGTGTGTGAAAATAACCTTAAATAGAGCAAGTTGAGCAACATTATCGCGAAGTCCATATAGCTTACACTAAATGCTCTTCTCTTCCAACAATCGCAACCTTTCAATGAGAATGATTTGGAAATATGAAATTATCTAAATATTTTTTTTAAAGAAGTGAAATAGGTAAAACACAAAACCTCTACTTACCAGCCTTCCAAAACATAGCACAGCCATCTACATATCCTCCAATTTACCTCTGGATAACCCCATAAAAAACAAAATGGATTTAGAAACAATAGAAAGCAACAAATTAAATCCCAAAATAAACATAAAACTGAACCACATCCCAAGATAAAAAGAAGGAAATTCAACCTTGAGGACCCTGGTATCTAACATTCTCTAAAGCCTCCAGAAGATCAGTGTATTTGTCCACTTCCTATACAGTAAGCTATGGTCATTAATTTTCATCCCTAATCTTTTATTCATCAACAACACCTGGAAAAATCGAAAGTGAATGCTTCAAAGTATACATGTAGACAAATAATATCAGCACTCAAGAGCAATATCTCTTCGCATGTAAGACTTCTCCTATAGTCCCATTCATCTCCAATATGAACCTGTAGGAACAACTGTAGTACATTCCTTGTAGCAGTATTTAGTTGTTGATTAATTCTGGTGCACAATGTTACCTTTGTTGTGATGATGTTATTGTAAGGTTCTGATAGTGGTGAAAGTGGACAAATTCTGCGAAACCATTAATTGATCTAATAATGATATGGGAATTTGGAATGATTTGTGATTCTGTAATTGTGGGAGAAAGGTAGGTATCTCCTCTTGTTGGTTATATTTGTGTCCTCGAATTTGTGTGATGGAAAATTTACCAACTATCTGAGAGTGTCAACTATTGGTAGCAGCTAACAGAACCGCATTGTATACAACATTTTTGGTTAAATTGGAGGTTTATGTCAAAGTTGTTGTTGGCCTTATTAAAACTTCTAATTGGTCTATTGTTTTTGCCCTTGAGAGTGCGACATAAAGCTGGCCATGTGAAAATACTGGTTCTTTTAAATAAATACCAATAAAATCTAAAGTCTGACTTTGTGCCTTATTAATTGCCATTGTGAAGCATAAACAAACAGGGACTTGTTTTCTTTTAAATAGAATGAATGTAAAGTTATCATGTGGAGCTTCTAATGTAATACGAGGTATGAATACATAGTTTCCTACATAGGTACATGTACATATTTGAGCAAGAATGACATTGTTGTTAAAACCTTGGAATATGAGACATGTGCCATTACAAAGGCCTTCGGTTAAGTTTATATTTCTAAGCAATATAATTGGAGCATTTATTTTTAGTGTTAATTTATGTGGAGGGAGACCTTGGGGGGTTAAAGAGTAAAGTAATTCATCTTGATTTGGTATGACACAACTATTTGTAACTTCATTAATTTCATGAACAAAATCATTTCTTGTGGTCAGCATAGCTCTTTTGATAAATAGAGAAATATCAAAATTGTGGTTGTTTAAATTAGGAAACACCATATCTATCAACATATTTAGTGATGTATTGTCGTCTATGAAATCTAAATTTTCTTGTAATGGTATTTCAATTTCACCGTTACTATTGGTATCCTAGAATCCCGTTTCCCACTTTTAATATATAGGATGAAAACATTGGGTCAAGTAAGGCTCTTATATTTTGTTTAAGTGTTAACTTTTGCAATTGGTTCCATAAAGGCGACATAACAATATAAGCATCCACGATATCTTTTCTTGTACCTTTGAGAATAATTGGTAATGTTTAACGGAAATCACCGCCAAAAATAATAATTTTTCCACCAAAAATAGTACTTGAATTCATTATATCTCTCAATAGTTCGTCAAAACTTTCAATAATGCTACGTTTGCCATTGTAGTTTCATCTCAAATAATTATCTTTGCTATTTTCAATAAGTATGCTAGTATGCTATGTTTGCTAATACTGCAAGGTTTAGAATGATTTCATCTAAAGGGATTTTAAATCTTGAAGTGAAGTTCGTCCTCCATGGAGTAAAGATGCTGCTACACCAGAGGTAGTTGTACCAAGTGCTATATCACCTCTGTATCTCACAGTAGCAATAAGTGCTTTATATAAAAATGTTTTTCCAGTTACTCCAGGGCTATCGATGAATTTTTTTTGATATATTATGATTAATGTCGTATAGGATTTGATCGTATGCAATTTTTTGGGCTTCATTTAAGAGCTGAATGAATAAAAAATCTTCTTCAGGTGTGATTATATTATGTACAGTTTCTAGTTCTTTTGTAAAAGAATTCCGTGAATCGATTTTTGGATTATCATCAGTAGAGAAATAATCTTAAAGCTTTTTTCCCATAGAGTATAAATGGTAAGCAAGTGCATCTAAAATAGAAGCCTAATAGCACTACAACTAAGATTGTTATCATGTTTAACATCTTCGGAAAGAAAATCTTCGAATTGTAACCACAGGTCTTTGGGATTGTGTGGCTCACAGAAGATAATAACTATATCAAATAGTTTTCGTAAAGTACTTGGCATTACATAAGCAGTTGCTTCTCGAAGACACATTTTGCTAGTGTCATCTTGTTTCATTTGGCCCAACATTTGTGCAGTCTCTTTGTACGTAGTAAAATTCTGGCCATTTATTGTTTTTAAATATTTAAAGAAAGTTGGTTTTCGAATATGTAACAATAATAACCTTAGGTAAAATCGTTCACCTTAAGATGGGTGGCAATTTAAAATACAACCAAGTTTTATATTTCGTGGAGCCCAATATTTAGAATCAGTATGCCAAGTAATGTATTCAGGGAATTTAGCATATAAGCAGTTCATTTTTTTTAGCATGATCGTCATATTTATTCATGTAAAATAATTGCGTCAACATAGTTTTTTTAAGGGTGGGATTAGTAACGATCTTTCGAAGAGATTGATTAGCAGGAAAGATTACTGATTGCCCATCTTGTAGATGAACATGTTAAGATATAACTGAAGGCTATGTTTGATTTAAGTCAAATCCAAAAATTCACCAAGTTGCTTCGGTAGGGTAAATCCATCTGGCAGACTGAAAGTTTTTAATTTCATCCAATGTAGGAATTCCTTCATGTGTAATTAATGTATATAAGATTTTATCATGATCTTTATAGATGTATTTGTAAATATATTTTACAGCTTGAATGGTTGAACATATTTCAACATTTATATGGCAGTTAAATTTAGCAAGTAGGTATGGATTATACGGTACAATCCACCGATTATAGAGTGGTGAACATCTAACCATAAGGGTGCGGCCATTATTTGTACGTCGATAAATTAGATATGAATTGCTTCCGGTTGTGGTTATTTCTGAGAAATTTTTAGGGTAATTAAATTTACATGTTACTCTATCTTTCAAACAAGAGCATGTTGGATTACGAACACCACAAGATCCATGCATCATATGTTTGATTACTAATGAAAATAAATATGGATCTATATCGGGGTCAAGTAATTAAGCAGATACAAGTCTATCGAATGCTTCAGAACAGAACATTTTCGATGCAGTTTCTAAAATGATTAAGAAATGTGCATGCGATAATCCTCTTTTTTGGAACTCAATTACGTATGTATAAGCGATAATATTGCCGATTTTTTTGAAATAATTCCTTTTTAATTCCTCTAGTTTTGCCCTGAAAATTCTGGCAATTAAATCTGGTCTATTTTGAGACTCATCGGTTGGCGAAACTAATCCTTTAATTTCTGGCCAATTTGGATTTGAAGTAATTGTTAGGAAAATATCTGGCTTTCCATACCGTTGTACTAATGTCATAGCATCAAGATATCTTTTCTCATATCCCTAGGGCCTCCAATAAATGAGCTTGGTAATATTATATGTTTTCCAATCTCCGCACCTATACGACATCCTTGTGTAATGCTATCTAATAAACCACTATATACCTCATTTCTCAACCAATTTTGCATATCCTGAGTTTTAAAATAATCTAATCTAGAGGTTTCAATTTTTATATACATATATACTATATATTGTTGTAAAAGTCTACCTATATGCAGAAGGAATGATTTATCATTTTCTCGAATTTGTAATTTATAAAAATAATATTCAAGGCATGAAACAGTGTTTCTTTGTGAAATTTTTGTTCCGTTAGGTACATCAGTAATTTTGGATTCTAAAAAAGCATCTACATTGTTGTAATTATGTATATCATATAAGGTTCGGCCATGGCATCTCTTATTAGTTTGCATTTCTATATCTTTTCTATTTAGCCATTGAATAGCTCTATGCTAACATGGTTCACCATTTGGGAATATAAGTGGATATTGCACTGAATCATAGAAGCCAAAATAATAGCGAATGATTTGACGTCTACTGTTTTTTAAGTAAATCTGAATATGTTGACTTGTATTTTGCTCCATGACATCTACCATATTCCAGCTACTTGAGGTACGATGGGTTTGTTAAAAATGTGTTGGTTAGTTATAGCGTTAGCATGTAAAATTATTTCATATTCATCTAAGTGTTCTACACTATTCAGATTTCTGAAAAAATTAGTATAAGGATTTACTTGTAGAATATTAATTAGTTTACTGATAATAGTTCACTAAATTTCACACTAATATGCATGCGGTTTTTTATTTCAAGTTTTGTATCATAATAATATAATTGAATATTTGTTGACGGTTCCTTTTTATTTTCCCGGCAACAGGTTGTCTTTATCAGGAGGTTCTAGTTAGTCCATGAAATGATATAGTTGCCATTGTACGCGAAATGTACGTACACCAGCATTTCTTTTAGCTAAAGTTGTATCAGAATGTACGCCAATCAAGGTGAATGCAAACATGTTATTATAAATGCGTATACAATTCTGGAATTCTGTTCCAGCTTCACTGTTAGTAAGAAACATTTCTACAAGTTCTAAAGGCATATCTGTTTCAGCAAGTTTAATTTCCCCTGATGAACAACAAAATAAAGGTGGTTCTAAGTATACACGCTTAGCATTACAAAACTGACAATTTTGTACATCAGGTACCAAATCAGAAGTGTTTACTATACAGTGTAAAAGGTCAGCTTTAGGAGGTTTATTTTTCAGTGGTATGTTTTTTTTACCAGTAGTCTGTTCAAGTTGTTGATCAATTTGGGCTAATAAGTTTTTCCTTTTTGAAGATTTCAAAATATCTTTAATATTTTCCGATGCTATAAATTATGTAGGGAAAGTAGGCTTCTTGTGTGTTATTTTCCCCCCGAATTGGTTTATCAGATAAAGTTTAGTGATAAAATATGCTTGTAGGAGATGAATAAGTAAATATAAAGGTAAATACAAAGCATAGGAATTTTTTTTTCAAAAGATAAGGAGAATAAATTAAACTTGTCAACCTTTTGTAGGGAAAGTAGGAAGCAAAGTAATAATATATAGTAAGAGTGATGCTATGAAGCGTACCTATTTGGTTCCAACGACAGCAAATAAGAGTTTTGTGTATAACTGCACATATTAGAATAAATATATGTATAAGTGGAAGAGGAAATTATAATCTTAATAACATAAGTGGACTAAGAAACCAACTGCAAAGCAGAATTATATTAAAGCTGTAATATAGGGTTTCGTGTAAATATTTTTACTCTTGTTGATACTCTTCTTTTATTTGGAAGTAGGCTTAGTTATTCATAATAGATAGTAACCAATAAATGTAGTATTTCCATGCTTTAAGGGGTGGGAAAATATTGAAGAAATCAATTAAGTATGTAGTGTTTGTGAGAACATACTGTATAAAAATTAATGTTGCATAATAAGAAGCAGGTGGGCATGTATGCAGATAAAGGTTAATAGTTCCAGGGGTAAATGAGGGTACAATATGAGCATATGTAACCAGAGGGAGCAAGCCTTGTGAAGGGAATTATTTGTTCAGTTAAATAAATACCTATTTCCTTTATCCAATCTGCAGATACGCAATACTTGTCTTATCAGACCGAATATCAAATACCTAAGATGCAACTGTGAAATGGAAAATAGCACGGCGAAGAAGACATTAATTTGACATATTATGAGAGTACCGATCATGTAAGAATTCCGAAGTAAAGAAAATGCAAGATACTTTTGTAAATTTTGCAGCGGAAAACATCATTAAACATGATGAACTTTCGGGCAGGAATAAAGTTTCCAGGATGACCGAATTTGTAAGTAGGGAAATGGGGAGGAGAGAATTTACTGTAAGAATCTGTTAGATGTTATTGGCGGTGATGATGATGAGAGTAAAAGTAAGATATGAGTGAATAGAAATTTGTGATGTATACCTTGTTGTGTCTGATTTGTACTGGAACTTACGAGAGTGTAAAGAAATAGTTTAATTTGGGAATGGAATAATAGTTGACTTTTGGGATTTACCCTAAGGAATTTTTACAGCATTTTGCCGACATAGTTATTTCACAGTTTTAGCTTTTCCTTCTTTGTTGTCCTTCAAATTTGCATTTATACGTCGTCCATTAGACGTTGTTTACATTTCATTTTTTCGCGTGTATTGTAGTTCCAGATTTTGTTAGCTGGATCTCTATCTAAAAAAAAAAATTAGTAATGCTTGAGATGATCAGTTTTAGTCTGGTTACCAGTTCGGCCTAAAATACTCGTGAATTCCTGTTATCCTCATCACCGACGCTGCTTCACTGATTTCACCAAACGATTGGCATTCCTTTACAGCTCCATGTAATCGTAAATAAGTTTATTTCACATCCTCTATCAGAATTGTTTTAATTCGTTCTCTCTTTTAATTTTTTAAAAGTTTTTTTCTCTAACCTTGGCTTTTCATCTGCTACATTGGAGATTCATTGTTTAAATTTTGGTGAGTGGATTTTGTTTCTAATCTTTCTCTGCACCAATCTTTCTTATTGGACACATCAACTGTTTGATTTTTTTCCCCAACATAAATATATATACTTGTTTGTAGCTGCGTCGAACATTTTGCTCCGCATGTGTTTGACAGTTAATGAATTTCTATGTTATATAACAGAGAAAGCTGCAATGTACTAAGAATATAAATTTCCGTAGACTCAAGTATACAAGATGGAAAAGGCGGGTGATTTTCCAATAACTTTAACATAGAAATACCAATGGAATGGTTCAACATATACTAGGAAGGAATGGGCCGTACACTAAAGCTGAAGGAGAGAGCTTGACATTGTTAGTAGTCGTAAATGATGTTGAGATAAGTGAAAATATAAAGGAGGGAGAGGGGGCAGGGAAACCATAAATACGGGCAAGAAATGGCAACGACATGTAAAACAAAATAGGAGGAAAACTTAAGTATTATATTCATGCTAGCTAGCATTTAACAAAAAGCATCCTAGTACTACATCTCAACCTACATATTCTAAGCCTACTCAAGAAAAAACAACTCTATGCTAAATTGTCCAAATGTTTTTTGCTAGCTCAAAGGTGGAATATTTGGGATACATTATTTTCGGTGAGCGGGTCGAGATAGATACACAGAAGATTAAGTGTACTTTACAGTGGAGTTGTCCTACAAATGTTAAGGAGCTAAGGGGATTTTTAGGATTGACTTGATACTATAGAAGATTTATTGCAGATTATTAAATTGTCTGTAAACCATTGCATCAGCTACTCAGGAAAAAATCTTACAAATGGACTGAAGTGGAAACAACGGTCTTCCAGGAACTGGAGAGAATTATGACTAATGCATCTATGTTAAAAATTAAAGAATTGACAAGAATTTTATTATGGAAATTGATGCTTCTATAAAATGGCATGGAGACGGTACTATTGCAAGAACAAAGGCCAGTTGCTTACTTGAGCGGGGACTTTTGTCCAAGAAACATGGGATTAAAGATAATTGATAATGGTAATGGTTGTGGAGAAGTGGAAGCAATATTTGATTGGAAACCATTTCATCATTCAAATAGACCAACAGAGTTTGAAATATTTGATTGAGCAGAAGTTGACAAATGCCTTTCAACATCAGTAGATCCCAAATTTGTTGGAATTTGACTTTGAAATTCAGCACAAACCAGGCTTTAACAATGGGCCAACTGATTCATTAACCAAGAAACCAAGAATCACCTCATAGTTATCCATCAGTGGCTGGTTCACCATTTTGCTCTTTAAGAATAAACTGAACCAACATCAGGATATAAGTTTGTAGCTCATGAAATAGCAATGAGCAAACTGATACATTTGGTGACTCTTTGGATGTTCTGAGTGGAATCTCTTAGGGAGTTCAAGAAAATAGTGTTTCTTTGGATTCTAGAAAGGGTGGGAACTCGAACCAGGTAACACATTTAGAAATACTCACTGGAGATGCAAAGGAGTCATTTCAGGAAAGGTTAAAGAATCTTGAGGATTCAATTTTTTTTAAGTTGACAACACTGGCCCACCAATATGGGATGAAGAAATTACATCAGAAAATCTTGAAGCAGAACCAAGAATCGGTTAGCTCCCTAGAAAGACACTGGGTACGGATCAATACTCATATTTCTCAAAGTGATAACTCTTGGAATAGGAAAATTTGGTGAAACTAACTTCTGCAATCCACATTGGTGACCGAATAGTGCAGTCCAATGAAAATCAACACTCCTTGCTTGGCCATAATTCAAGAAAACATATTACTGTGAACATTGTATCATCTTACTTATAGCCTTTATGGATGATAGGAATTGAGAATAACTATCAAGGGGATTTTTAGGTGTAAGCATAAATTAGTGCAATGGTTTTAAAATCTGATGATATTAGCGACTAAACTTATATTCAAGGCGTTCTTAAGAAGAAACATAAGATTGTGGTTGGTTCTTCTAAAAATGTGAGACGGAAGATACTTCAATGCATTCCTCAGCTATTGGATATTGTTGCTTATATTAGAGCTTGTACAGTGTGTTAGAGGAGCAAATCAGAAATTATCACATCCATGGCATACTTCAACCCCTTCCTATTCCTTCTTAAGCTTGTAGACAAGTCACATTGAATTTTGTGGAGATTACCTTCTTCAAAGGGGTTTGATACCATATTGGTATTGGTGGACAGACTTTCAAAATAAGCTCATTTTGTAAGTCTAAAATACCCTTTTTCTGTAACTGAGGTAGTTAGGACATATTTGAATGAAGTTTGTAAATTTAATGTTACTCCACATACAATAACCTCCGATGGGGACAAAGTGTTCAAAACTAACTTCTAGAAGGAACTAATGGCTTTGACGAAGGTTCAACTTCAGTTCACCTTAGTCTTCCACCCACAAATAGATGGTTAAACTAAGAAAGTAAACCAAGTCTTAGAGAATTATTTACAATGTTTTTAAGGTTATAAACCAAGAACTTGGAGAGAGTGACTGGGATAAGCCTAGTGGTGGTTCAACACAAATTTCCACTTGATCATTAAGATGAGTCCATGTGAGGCATTGTATGGTGTTAAAAATATTACCCTTCCCCATGGAATTTCAGCAGATGTTGTTTCACCTACAACTCATAATATGTTACACCAAAAAGACACTGTGTGACCAATTGTTGTTGGAGCATTTGAAATGAGTTCGGAAAAGAATGAAGCAATTCTCATATTTGAGAAGATCGGTGAGGGTTTTTATTATCAGAGAATGGGTATACCTCAAGTTTCAGAAGTACGTGCAATTATCTCTGGCCAATAGGCATGATATGAACTTATCTCTAAGCGTTTTGGTCCCTATCATATTCTTCAGAAGATCGGGACAGTAGCTTATGAACTCAAGCTCCCAGTCCATAGAAAACTTCACTCGGCCTTTATATGTCTTGCTTTTAAAGAAACATATTGGCCTTGCTCCTCAGTTACCATCCAATATACCTTATTCTGATTTAGTTAGTGTTCTATCATTGCAACCTCTTAAAGATTTTCAACAATGGTTCATTTTAAGAAATGGGATTTCAATAGTATAATGGTTAGTTGAGTGGTTAGATCTACCACTTGAAAAAGCCTCTTTCATTATTCATCAATTCTAAGATTTTCGAGGTTGAGGTTAGCTTTTAAATTATAGAGGATGGAATGTTGGGAACAACAAAGCAGAACGTAGATTTCTATCAATTAACTAGAAGAAATATTACATCAGTACGTTGGAGATGAACAGTGCTCCCAACAATTAGAAACAAGTTGTTCTTCAATGGCATAACAAACGAACAAGTACTCTGAATTAGTTGGAAGAAGAGTTGTTAGCTGAAAGGGGGAAGCCATGGAATTAATCAGTTTTCATCTTTATCGTAAGCAAGATCACAAATTGTGTTATTCATTCATTTCTTTCTTTATTTTCTTTTTGAAATCACACACTGTGTTATTCTCATTCTTCATAATGACATTCTCTCAAAAATAGAAGGAATGAAGGGAATTATAAACCTTACTGATCTCCCGCAGAGAATTGGGAGACTCGTTCACTTAGATTGTAATCATATTCCTAATATCAAGATCATTTTGCACCATACAAATTGAATGGATACTGCTGATTGTTTTATTCTTTTGCAGGTAGGAACGAATTTGATGATGCAGACAACTATTGTGTCTACTGCTACTGCTATGTCGCCACTTCTATACTTTTCTCAATTCTGCCAAGGTTCACCTCTATGGATATATCTCACCAAAATTTCACCATTCCTTTTTATCAGAATTCGGAACAACGTATATCTTCAATCACAACATCTGAATTTCGCCCAACACCGACTCCAGAATTTTGTATAGTTTTTTTGTAGTACTCCTCGCTGTACACATATTACTAATGTAAAAAAATTTGTTTAATGTTGGTAATTTTTCTCTGCCTCTTCTATATTTATACTCTCAATCTTGTACTACTATTAAGATTTTGAGGTCCGGCCAAACTGTGTTCGACATGAGACATGCAGTTCATCAGTTTTGGAACACCTCATTTGGAAATTTCTACCCTGTCATTGGGATCGGGTCAAATGTAACTATACTTTTTTCATTCATAGATTGAGGTACCTTATACATGCTTTCACTTTACTAGGTGGTTTTAAAATAAATTTTTTTAAAAAAGATAAATATGCATTTTAACCCAATGTTTTGGTGAAAAGTGTCTATATAACCTTGTAAAATGTGAAAGTGCAAATCTAACCCTATGTTTTGGTCAAAAGTGTCAATCTAACCCTGCCAACCAAAATCTAGCCGAAATTATTTTAAATGACCATTTAACCTCTATTGAAAAAGTAAATTTTTGAAAAAAATGGGAAAATATGATATTACCCTTCCCAAAAAGTGTTCAAACCCTTCCGCCGATCACTACCACCGGTCAACGGTAGTGAATGCTGGCCAACATTGATCAACAGTGGTCAACGTGGTCAACATCGGACAACCGCCGTTCACCGCCACCGGCTGATGGTAGCTAGGTTAGATCAGTACTTTTATTAATAAGATAGGTTTATATTAGAGTTTAGTAAAAAAATACATGGTTAAATCAGCACTTATGTAAAAATGATACGGTCATATCAACACTATCATAAAAATACATCTTTTTGAGGAGAGTCCACTCCTTATAAATATGTCTTCATTACAACTCCATGATCTAATATATCATAAATATATTTGTAATTTGTATGCATTCGCTACGAAAGTAAGAAACTTTGATAAAAACTTTCTGAAGGAAATTCAGAAATTTCAGTAAATAATTTCCTTACGAAATTCAGTAACTTTGTAATTAGAAATAGACACATATTGCTACTCGGAACTAGGGACATAATCAACTTTTCGTTACGGAGACTGAATTTGTATACTCCCTTTGTCCCAGATAAATTGACATATTTTGACTTTTGGATGTTAAACTGAGCCAATTTCAACCATTAGATTCTATTATTATATATGCAAAACTATTATCATGTTAAATGTTGTTGGATTCATCATCACATATATTTTTAATAATTTTTTTACACACATGAATAAATATATTAATACTCCCTCCAATCCTCTTATAATGGCTCACTTTTTATTTTGGGATGATCTTTTTGTTTTGACTCCTTCCTCTTTGGAAGTATTATTTTCATCCACTTAATTTAATTTTTCCCAATACAACTTCCTCCACATTCCAACTTTTAAAAATCCTTGTACCATTGTATAAGAGGGCATATTTTAGAGGACCAGTGGAGTAGTTAAAAATTTATTCAGTTGATTTTCAAAAATTAAAATGTGTCAATTTATCTGGGATAGAGGAAGTATTTAAAAATTAATTAGAAATTAACATAAAAATTACAAATATATTTATGATACATTAGATTATGAAGTTGTAATAAAGACACATTTATAAGGAGTGGGCTCTCTTCCACAAAAAGATGTTTTTGTTATGATAGTGGTGCTGATCATACCTTATCTTTTTTACACAACGCTAATTTAACCCTGTATTTTTTTTTACCAAAGTGCTCATCTAACTTGTTTTATTAATAAAAGTACTGATCTAACCCGGCCACCATCAGCCGGCGGTGGTCCGACATTGATCACCTTTGACCACCATTGACCGACAGCAGAGCCTAGGGGTATAGTGGTCGTTAAATTTTTATATTTAAACATAGGTTTTTTTTGTCTTTTTAAATTAGGTCAATGCCTGAATTTCGTTAGTCAATGTTGAAATAATGCAATTTGGGTATATCTGCACCATTGCTAAAAAACTTAGATTTAATTTTACACTTTCAAATTTGAGTGTGTCTCTTGAAAAGCGGTTTTTCCATAAGTCATGGAAAGACCAAGATTTAAAGTGTAAATTAGAAGAAATGAAGATAAAATTTTTGGGTTGCATGAACCGGGTTATAAAATTTATAACTACTACACGCTGCATAATAAAATTTTAATATTGCAACAAATATGTTTTACCTTTTATTATTCTAACTAAACATCGTCTTTCCATAACCCTATGGAAAACCGTCTTCCTAAGACTTTTCCTAATTATAAAATTAATCTTAACAGTGGTAGAAACAAGTTTTGTCATAATGATCTAACAGTTAAACAATCTAATTGTTAATATTATCAGAAAATCTGTTCACGAGATCACATTTGACTGGGCTGTGCTAAAGGCCCAAGTTACTTAGCTGCTAAGTGGCCAGACAGGAAGCCCATTCTGGTTTGGCGAGTTAGGGTTTTGCATTTTACTATAAATGTATGTTCAGAGCGAGGGTCGGTCGAAAAAGAAGGGTGCTGCGCAGCGTGGTCAAGTATTTTCGATGTACACTGTTTAAATTTCTGCCAATTTTTTCTTCTCATTTTTCCCAATTATCTTTTCCGTAATCCTTTGTTATAGGGCGATGAAGAAGAAATTTCATTTCTCGATACTGACTAGGTTGATTTTTCTGGATTACCATGTGATGACCTTATTTGTGCGTGTCTGAGCCTCTTCTTCTCGGATTCATTTGTGTTTTTTGGTAATGATTTATGGAAGTAGGGGAACTGGGGTGGTTGCAGTGATTATAAACAATTCCTCGTACTGAATGCTTCTATAAGCTTGACAGACCCATCTATACACCCATAGAATCTGAGCTTAACATCCCGGATTTCCTACTTCCTCCATGATTTCCCTTTTTGTTTTTGCTCTTTTCGATTCTGTGTTATGTATGTTATTCCATGTTCGAATTGAGCAAAGTTCCTCCATGATTGGCCGTTGGACCTTAAAATACCCATGATTTTAATTTACGATAGAAATCCGATATCCATTAATTTCGGGTTGATCGGTTGGCTGGTCCGTTATTTGTACCTGGAGCGGGTTGCTCGGCTAAACTTTGGGTGTATACGGAGCTCAATCCGACCCACGAAATTAAGCCCCCTAACTTAGTTTAGTAGAAATGGATGATTGGAGTCGGTTCGGGTTGTTTGTTTCATTGAATGGTTTGCGGACCCTTAGCGTGTGTAATTAATTGGTACATTTAAGTTTGGATTTTTTGTTTTGTAAGCTCTGATGTGGGGTGAGAATTGTACTCACTCTTGTCATCGTAACTGTCTGACATATATATATATATATATATATATATATATATATATATATATTTTTTTTAAGCATGTTTGACCATTAATAATTTTAGTTACATATTTTAATATCGTGTAAATTTTAATATTAGTAGAGTACATGCTACTCCAACTATTGCTCACATTATAATATTACTATTTACTTCATCGGTTTCATAACATTGGCTCTTACTTTTGGGTACTCTTTTTAACAAAGAGTGAAATAAATTGTGAGAATTGCATTGAAGATACAAAAAGTAAATTGAGTGGATGAAACAATCTAAAATTTGTCAAATATAGAAAGGAGCCAATATAAAAAAAAATCAAACCAAAATGGAAATGAAGTCAATGTTAAGAAACTAGAGGTAATATATATTACAGGAAATTTATAATAAAATGTGATTTGAGAAAATTGACTAAAAATTGTACCAAACCTAGCCTAGCTGAACGGAGGGAGTATAATGAGTATTTTTTTCTAGTTAAATGATCTGGAAAAAGAATTTTATGCAGAGAATTGGGTGAAGAAACTAATTTTTAAAATTACTGTAAATATCTGACTTTTAATTTTTTTTAAATGAAAACTCTTGAAACATTCAAAATAATTATTAAACTTAAAAAGATTAGTAACAAGGCCAAATAGAGAAAATATATCATTAGATTAACTAATGATAAGATTAATCATTAAAAAATGGTTAAAAATTTTTAAGATTAAATTATAATTACTTAATATTATGATTCTTTTAAAAACTCTCAAATATATTTGAACTTCTTTGCAATAATAATAAACATCAAATCATATTGTAATTTACATCAATAAATAATATTTGTGCGATGCCCAATTTAAATTAAATAATTGTAATTATTAATATTTTCTCCGTCTCAGTTGAATATACATAACTAGATATTGGCTATGTCGATGTACGCATTATAAACAAAATTTTAAAATATAATACAATTTATAATTTAAATAAGTAATGAGTTGAAGAACTACATGTGTTGTATAATTTATAATAAAAATTAATATGTTTATTAAGGCAAAGTTTTGGAAGAGATCGTCTTTGCATAATCTTATGGAAAGATGAGGTTTAATTACAATAATAAAAGGTTAAAGGCCTTAGTTATAATATTAAAATTTTATTATGTAATATGTAGTAATTATAAAATTTATAACCCAATTCATGCAATCCGAAAATTTTATCTTTATTTCTTCTTATTTACATTTTAAACATTAGTCTTTTCACGACTAATTGAAAGATCGTCTTTCAAGAGACGACTCATTTATTAATATTAGAATGCATGAAATGGAAGAAAATTAACGCGATCTTTATCGACACATCTGTATCGTAAAAAAATCTAGTAACTGTTGTACAAAAATACTTTACGCTATGAAAAATTTAGTGATAAAAATTTATCAGTTGATAATGAATGAAAAATTATTTAACTGAATTTATAAAATCATCTCTTTTAAATGGAAATACAAAAGACTTTTTTTTTTCCTTTTAAATTAAGACCACCAAGGTGGGGGGAGTTAATAGGCACCCCAAACCTTTAAATAAACAAAAAAAATTCAAAAATGTCGTGTGTACAAAATGTTCAAACTTTTGAACGGTGACTATTGGTGTGCTAGTCTAAGACAATGAAATTGTTTTCAAATGACAACCGTATTCATGAAGTGCTCCCAAGTGTAACAAACTCCACTCCCCATGTCGAACGTTACCTTGACCAGGTTTCATCAGAACGGTTGTAAAGTCAAAATTCCTAATCCAACTACATGAAGAGTTGAAATGAAACTTATTCCTTCCTGCCATTATTCAGCCAATGTTTTGCAAAATTACTTATCCACAACCCTGATTTAACTTTTCCATGTACAGAAATTTGGAAGTCCAAATCTGTCAAATTGTTGTTGATAGTCTTCAATGTACCGGTCCCTGCATCTTTTAGCAAGTATGTTCGCTATGTTCTCAAAAGAGAATAAATTATAATTTTATAAACTATTTAAATTATACTACATATTCATATTAATGTTATTCGAATAAATACTTATTTTTTTACTAAATAATTTTAGTGAATTAATAATATTTAGACAAAGTCTTGGTGAAAACTTTCTTTCCATGAAAAGACGAGATTTAATTAGTATAATAAAAAGATAAAAAAAATTAGTTGCAATATTAAAAATTTATTATGCAATGTGTAGTAGATACAAGTTTTATAAATCGATTAATGCAACCCAAAATTTTTATCTAATTTCTTCTAATTTGCAGTTTAAACCTTGGTTTTTTCATTACTTGTGAAAAAATCATTTTTCAAGAGACGGACTCTAATATTTTTTATTTTATTAACCAATATAATAGGGTTTAGGGTGATGTAGTGTTAGCCGAGAACTGGCTGATTTGAATCATCACTTGAGCTCAGGGATTTCGCCCAATTTCGGTGGTTATGGTCCGGCGTCAAATGACAGAGAGATGGAGGGAGGTGAAGAGAGGCGGAGTGCGGAGAGAGATGAGAGGCGCGGATGAATATGAAGAGAGTTGAAGGAAGAGGACAATATATTATAAACTTTTCACATCTCTAAAATAAAAGGAAAATTCTCTCTTTGTAAGTTTCCCTTGAACAGAGGGAGTATTATTTTATTTATAATCTAACTTAATTTACAATTTGCTTATAAATAATGAATTATTTTCTTTTAAAATGAAAACTATATGCATTGTAAATATAAAACATAAATTCTGTAAAGAAATACAATACAACAATAAATAAACTATAAGAATTATTTCTCAAATTATTAAAATTTTAAGTGGTAAAATAGAATGAAAGAGGCACTTAGAAAAAGTAATAATACCCTAAAACTTTTATAACCATACCTAATTGACATAAGTGCCAATATAACCTTTTGATAATTGAAAGTGCAGATATAACTCTACATAGTTGAGGTAAGTGTAATTTTACCCATTTCGACAAGGCCGGATTTGATGGAAAAAGTCAATTTCACCCCTACCAAAAAAGAAGAAGAGAAAAGTGCTTTTATAACCCTACCTACTTGACATAAGTGTCAATATAACCCTAGATAATCAGTGTAAGTGCTAATATAACCCTCTCCAAAAAAATCATCCAGAATTTTGTCAAAATACATTTTTTCCTCTTATGTAAAAAATATAAATACTTAAACAATTAGGAAATGACTTTATTACCCTTAGAGTAATTAATATCGCAAATATTGTCGCCGGACCGCCGTCGTAACAGCCAGGTTATATCATCACATTATGAAAACTGATATGGTTATATCAGTACATTCACAAAAAATATAGGTTTTGTCAACACATACTATAGAATATATGGTTTGGATAATATTTTGTTGTACTTAGTCTGCATTGATGGTTGGATGATCTTTGATGTTGTGTCAGGTTGTTATTTTGTTGTGTTTTTTGACATAGGGTTTTTAATGTTGGTGAGTTTTGAAATGAGGCAACAATATGTGATAATGGTGTTTAATATGAATGATGATGTTATGATGTCGAATTTTATGGTGCATAAGATGTTATAATGTAATGATGATGTATATGATGATGTGGTCGCCTGTTAAGGCAAGTAGAGTACCACTCATTTAACTTTTATAACATTACACTTTTTACGAATGTGCTGATATAACCCTATAAGTTTTAGGAATGTGTTGATATAGCCCTATCAGTTTTCACAATGTGCTTATATAACCTTACATGTTACGATAGCGGTGCAACAACGGCTCGACAGTGGTCTGGCGGTGGTCTACCGACGGTCCGACGACGGTCCGGTGGTGGTTTGGCGGTAGTTCGGCGGCTCGGTGGTGGTCCGGTGGTGGTCCAGTGGTGATCCGATGGCGGTCCGACTGACTATAAGGGTAAATTTGTCAACTCGAATTCATATTTTAACACTAAGGGTATTTTGATTATTTTACATACAATCAAAGCCGAAAAATGAAAGTCAATGTCGGAAATTAGGTGAGGGTTATATTGGCACTTGCATTAACTATTTAGGTTATTTTTTGCACTAAAAAATATCTGAGAGTTATATTGGTATTTAGTCAAATAGGTAGGCTACTCTAAATCACTTTGAAATACTAATGACGGGATTATAAAACCAATTTTCTTTTATTGAGGCGATCAACCCGCTCGCCCTCATCGGCCCACACTCAGGCCAACATATGAGATGTAAATCACGGTAGCCCAGCACCAGGACCAATGAGCTTTGGTATTGCCTCAGTGCACACAAGGGAGCCTTGTCAAGCAAGAACTCCCCACACTGCCGCTGCCGAGGATCGAACCTGGGATGACTGCAAACCCACCCATCTCCCAACCACTGG
>JAULKM010119357.1:0-21292 GCA_032355605.1 Rubia tinctorum | reverse complement strand
CCGCGCCCCCCCCCCCCCCCCCCCCCCCCCCCCCCCCCCCCCCCCCGCGAACTACTAAAATGCAATAAACAAGAGAGAAAACTATGTAAACTAGCACTTGGGGAGTATTTGCGTAACATGATCAATGCTATATCGATCCTCGATTCTATCATATACAAGAACTACAAACCTATATAGTTGTTTATGACATGTGGTATGGTCAATGGTCAACACAACCTCATATCTGTCACGTAGGGTGCACATATTATCTTTTACTAGAACCACCTCCGTAATTAGGGGATTGCAACAATGACCGTGCTTGCTGTGCACATATGAATTTTCCGCGTGTAATTACGTCACAGGCACTACACCACGAATGCTTCTCCTTAGGCCTAGAAAGTTAAAGGGGGTGAAGCATCTTATCGATGACTCTAGGGTTGCAAATTGCCAACCCTAGTCAGTTGCTCTAGCTATCTTCATCCATAACCCTTCGGACCAGCTTGCTAGCTAACTAGTGTATGCTTGATCGTAACGTTGACTCAGCAACCCACGTGCACACACCCACACGGTTCTGGACTATCATTACCCCAAACACATCTAGGTTTCCTTCCCCGGAGGATATCAATAATTGCACCAACATGAAAGTAGACTACGGTGTGTGCTAATTTTAGTGTAACAATCATGCAATTAATAAGAATATGTAGAACAAGCCAACATAATAATCACAAACACATAGAAATGTGTAGATCTAAGGAATCTAACAAAACAAACATTAATTCATGAATACAAACACAATCTCCAAGTAACTAAACTACTCCCTAAGCATTGAACCCAAGTACTTCATTGGATTCAACACTTTTGGGCAAAAGAAAAATAAAGAGAAGAAGAGAAAAGATCCTAGAGAGAAAGAAGAGAACTTTCTCTCTCTAGCCTACTCTTGAAGTCTAAAAATAAACATAAAATTAAACCATAGTAGACATAGGTCCATGTATATAGTAGTAGGTAATTGGGCCTTGAAAAATGCCCAAAATAGGTATAAAAACCCTAGCACCGAAATTCTCGCAGCTAGTGGAAAACGGCACAGGCCATGAAGGCTCTTGCTGGTGCTCGGCCTCGTGCTGGCGTAGGGAGCATAGCATGGCACGGGCCATGCAGGTTTGTGCAAGTGTAAGCTGTATAGAGTGGCATGGGCCGTCACCTGGTGTCGTGTTTTGAACTTCTGACTTGCTCGCCCCGTGTCATTTGTGCAGCTCGTCGGCTGGTATGACTTTTAGCTTAGTTGAACGGCACGACCCGTGTCATTTGTCACACCATGTAGGCTGGTCTTCACTTTTCACACCCTGTCTGCACCCATACTTAGCCATTTGGAGCAATTTTACGACATGGTTAGTGTGGCCTACATGGCCCGTGTTGGTCTGCACAGGCCGTGCTAGCCACCCTTGGCACAGGCCGTGCAATCTTAACTGAGCTCGTACAAATCCTTGTGCCAGCTGGATTATTAGGCCTATTAGCTCTGTCTTCCTTTCTTGACCTTCTTGAACTTCAATTCCACCTTTTCGGGCTCAATTCCATCTACTACCACACTTTGGAGTCCATGGCCTTCAATCTTCTACCATCCTAGTGAATGACCTTTAATATCTTCTACCATTCTTGCTAATAGCCTTCAAATATCTTCTACCACCCTCGTAGATAGCCTTCTACAAAATGATGTAAAAATACTCACGAGCAACCTACTTGTATGATTACAAAGTAAAATCTAGGTGCCTGTGAATACAAAGTGTCCGTTAGCTTAATTAAATCTACAGAACTCGAGATTTAGACAAGAAAACCGATAATGGTCATTTAAATCCTTTGTAGTGTAAACCTAACTAAAACTATCAATTAACCAAACAAAATATGATAATAAATGTGTTGAATGTGTTGGTTAATGCATGCATAAAGGTGCACATCAATCAGCTAGGGAAAAGAGATGAAGACAAGCATTTTAGGGGACACAAAGTTCTCACGGACTGATACGATTGTTAGAAAATCACAAATTACAGGAACTGAGACATAAAGGGTTATGGTTTACCTGAACAAATAACCGTAATAATCAAGATAGGCTGCTTTAGAGGCTGGATCGAGCTTTTGCGAATGATCATTGGTTACAGCTATTCTAGAAGGTAAGAATATGAAATTTACCGATTATACAATCAGATCACAGCCCCTGCAAAATTCAGTTGACAAACAGCATCAAATGGCCTAGGCCTCATTTAAAATTTGAAGCATATTGGGAAAACAACAGAGACACGGTATAGATTGTTTCAAGAGTATAGAAACAATTTGAATACACCAGTCAAGTTAGTTCACAAGTTAAGTCACATGTTTCAAACAGACTGAAAAGAACCCTGAGACATTTGAAGAGCTGGAGCTCTTAGGTTTTTGGGAATTTAGATAGGACCATACAGGAAGAGACTTAACAATTAGAGGCCATACAAAGAAGTACTACATCTTTTGCACAAATAAAAACTGAACAAAAGCAGCAGGAGCAGAATTGAGACAGGATATTGAGTTATTGTTGCAAAAACAATCTGATTATTGGCAACAAAAGTCAAGAGTGCAGTGGGTCATATTTTGGTGATCAAACCACTAAGCTCTTTCATCAACAGCCTACTAAATGACAAGTAATTAAACAGTTAACACAATTAAGATTACTTGATGGCACATGGATTTAGGAGGATATAGCAATCTAGAAAGCATAACAGTGCATATATCAAATATTTATAATTTCCCTAAGAATTATCCACCACTCCTGGGGAAAGAGAAGACTCTTCAGCAAGTTCTTCTCACAAATGACAATAGGTTGTCCCAGTAGCAAGTACAACGGTTAGTAAAACCTTTTCAAGCAAGGGAAGTACAAGAAGCCATAAAGACAATGAAGCCATGGAAAGCACCTAGTTTTGATCAAATGTCGGCTGGATTTTACAAAAGGTATTGGAAGTATGTAGGTGATCAGGTAACAGCTGAAATATTAAAAATGTTGTAGGAAAGAACAATGCCCGAGGAATGGAATCAGACCCAAATTGTACTTATTCCAAAGAAAAGGAACCCAAAAATAGTTGAAGATTTTAGGCCTATCTCTTTGTGCAACGTCAATTATAAGACTGTGGCCAAAATTTGTCTAAGAGAATGCAAGCCTTTATGGGACATATAGTGGATAAAACACAGTCAGGATTTGTAAAGGATAGGCAAATATGGGAGAGTGTGCTGATAGCGCATGAGATATTGTAGGCTTGAAGAACAAGAAAGGGAAGGTGGGTTTAGCAGCCATTAAATTAGATATAAGTAAGGCCTATGATAGTGTTTCTTGGATTTTTCTTAGAAGTGCCCTAGAGTATATAGGATTCCCACAGGAATGGATCCAGTTGATTAAAATGAGCACTATTATGGTCACCATATCTATCAAGGTTAATCGATGTCAATCACAATGGTGAAGCCAATCAGGGGTCTCAAATAGGGGTGTTCTCTATAATCATTCCTATTCATCATCTACCAGCAATATCTCTCGAGTTATATACAACAATCATCGGCCAACATACCACAAGTGGGTTTCAAACCAAGTATAGGCGCTCCAAAAGTCTCACATTTGATGTACGTGGATAACAGTTTGTTGTTCATTGAATGCACAAGTTCAGCAATTAGACGACTAGATCGTGCACACTACAACAAACAACACCCATTACCTCGGTTCTAAAGGGCTTTTTAACTCGGTTTTCAGCCCTCTAAAAACCAAGGTAAATGTGGGTGTAGTAAAAAGTACATTTTTACCTCGGTTCTAAAAACCAAGGTAAATGTGGGTGTAGTAAAAAGTAAAATTTTTACCTCAATTCGGAACCGAGGTAAAAAAATACGATTCAAGGAAGATGATCAACGATTAGTGTTCGCAACTGCGACATCATGATAAATGACGTCAGCCTGCATATGGAGCGACGTTGTTGATAGCAAGAAATCATACGAGGGGACTATAACTGCTGCAACGTCGCCAGTGCCGAGGTCGATGATGAATGGGGAAACGTCATGGATAAGGGTCTACAACACCACATGCTCCTAGCCAGCACTGTCATGCATGCTGACATGGAAGGCGGTTGAATACAACATCGTTTTTTTGCCGATGTCGCAAAAAAAATCCACCGATCTGTGCAACATTTGTTTAGTTTCATCGCACCACCCGTTAGTGCGACTTCGTTGATTAGTTTCGGTAATATCGATTCTCATACAATATTATAAAATATAATATTTTATTACACAAACATTTTTTTACGTGTTACCTAATATTTGATTTAATTTTTAATTACACAATTATATGTTCGTCATCCTCCGTTACATGTTACCTAATGTTCCACAATTTGTGAAATGTTTACAAATCAGACGAAAATCAATTATTGTTCAACTCATGTAGGAAAAAAATGAGAATGTAAGGAACCAAAAAAAACTAGAATAATGATGGTAAATACATGTTAGAGTATAATAATATACATGAGGTTGGTATGAAATTGAAACATCAATTAATTTATTGAACCTACATTGTCCACATTGCAAGCTGGAAGTCCATCGATAACTCTCTATGTCCTATTACAAAGAACACGCATGAAAAAAGGTTGATGTTAGAATTTGGCTGTCCCATAATATATTCATATGTAGAAGACATTAATATGAACAAGTTCAAATTACCTAGTCGCACTGCAAGCGACGTCGTCTTCGGTGTTGAACGATGTCACAGAGACCGACAAAAGAGCGACGTCGGATATTCAACTTCTATGACATTAATTTCATATAATATGCGATGTCGCACATTGTCCGGTCACATATCGTATGGGACGATCTCCTATGAACGACGTCGAACATTCAACCTGTGTTCGTATGAATCCATGGATATTCTCCACAATCAACCCTAATCTAAGCCTTTTTCATCACACTTTTCAAACATTGCACTATATAGAAAACATGAAAAACGCACGCCATACAACATGTTACACAATCATCATTCTTTATGAGAAAGAAAAACATGTAGAAGGTATATGGTAATAAATATTGGAAATGAACATGGACTGGATGTAGATCTAACTCAATTAATTTGAACCTGAAGATGCTCCATTCTCGTATGCTTGTTGATGTTTTAGAGAAGCAATTTGAGTATGTTATCTATTGGTTGTGTTCGTGTTAAATGGATAGGATGGTATATAGTTAGATTTGTAGGAGGATTGATGGGAAATGTGTGTTATTGCTGATTGTTATTTAAATGAAAATTTGATGGGGGGATTTTTGGTTCAAATTTTTGGCCCAAATTTTCGCTTCCAACCAAAAAATTCAATTCACACGACGTCGCATATTGGTCGCTTTTGGATTCATTTTGTACAACTAAATAGCGACATCACACATATGCATCACAATCAAATTAAATTTGGAAAAGTATCTTAAAATAATCCTTGTTAAGATTGCAGCCCTAAAATATGTCCCGCTTATGCACAATGGGAACACCATTGTTCTGAAAATGTGAATAACAAAAAGTTCACTGTAGTTTTATATTCCAAGTTCTCCTACTCTGTCGGATGGATCTAGGTGAAAAATTATAAATGTACACTGTCATTCCCTAAACAGATCACGATCGACTCGAAAAAAAACTTTGACATCTGAAGTTCAACTAATACTTACAGAGGGTTATAAACAAACTGGTCTTATTCCACACATAATTTACACAAGTTCTTCTGAATGATGCCTTTTATACTCGAAGTTATCTTCTACAATTAACTATATGCCTTGTACTATCGCTTTAAAAAAATTGATGGGCGTAGTTTTTATTAACTTTTTATTGCTTCGAAAAACATGAATTTAAATTTTCATAAGATTCTATGTGGTGGAAATGAAACGTTCTCACAACACTTATGATAAGGGTATTTATGGAATATTAACAAAAATGATAGACAATTACCCCGTTATATCTGTCCACAACCAAATAGGAACATTGTGCTCGTGAATTGGTGAATCGGTTTAGTGTATCTCCAGTTTTATATTGCAAATACTCTCACTCTGTCGGGGGGACCTAAGTGCAATATTATAAATGGACATTGGCATTCACGAACCGGATTACAATTGTCCCTAAAATGAAACTTTGACATCTGAAGTTGAACTTTTACTTACCGAGGGTAATAAAGAAGCCGATTTTATTCCAAATAAACATCCACAAGTTCTTCTGAATGACACCTTGTATACTTCTAAGTACTCTTCTAAAATTTACTCTAAGACTTGTACTACCGCTTTAAATATTTTTATGGACGTAATTCTATTATGTTTATATTTCTTCGAAAACCAAGAATAAGAAATTTAATGATTCTATGTGGTGGTTCCCATGGAACTAGACATAAAAAAAGTCCACTATATGTGCTAAAATCGATTCCTATTAAATTGCACGTCTATAAAGTTCATGGACATTTATAAACTTCAATTAAAGTATCTAATATACTATTAACTATTGTGAAGGTCAATTACGTTCATTTTGGTCAAACGCGGGTTATGCCCTTATATGCTAGTGGGGCAAAATGGTGAGGCCTACTTCTTGTCGAACCAATGTCGTTCATATGTCAGTAGGTTGTTGCTTAACACAAGAAACCTGCGACATCGCTTATGTTGTTGGTCAAACATGGGCCTGTTACTATACTAATGAGCTACTTACCTGGACAGGGTCTCTGAGTGATGAAAAAAGCTCATGGCCTATGACAGAGACCTCCATTGCACTTCAGAGGGGCGCCTTCCTATGGTCTCCCCAAGTGGGAGAGCCAACATCATTATTTGTATCTTAGGAGGCCTACATTCGCGCTGCCCCTGCTAAAAAAATACTATGCTAATGAGCTAAAAAGGTTAAGCCCAAAAATAGACAGGGTGAGTTTGCTACAATGTCGGTTTGGTCGACTGCTCTGCGACGCCGCTTTACCGACATTGGATTCACAATGCTTTGTAATGACTATATATATGGAACCTACCCAATACATCCCTTTAAACATTCAATTTTCCCTCAAATTTCAGCAATCCCTAAAACCATCAGTTCAAAGGTATGCTTCCTAGATTCCTTAGAGTCCTTCAATTTTTGTATTCGTCATCGAATTTGACATGTATATGGTGTATTAATGTGTTCTTGGTTTTTTGAATTGAAATTTAACCGGATTCTGGTTCTAGGCTTTAGGAATTTTGTTTTGTAAGTTCTTCCCTGTCAACTGGCCCTATGTTTTTGTGTAAACTTTTGTTTTTTCCGCTCTTCCACTTTTGATAATGTTCCTGTAACTGTTGCATACGTTTTCGAAGACTTGTCATTCCTCCCTCATTGGGAGTGATCATGAAGCGACGTCATTCATTCCTTTGTTCTCCTAATCCTACTTGAATGTGACGTCACACTATTCTCGCATAACTAATCGGTTTGGCCGACTAATTAGTGACGTCACATACACATGTCGGCCTAGTTAATTTATGGTCCAATAGTAACATGCTATGCCTTTTCGGAAAAAATAATAACCAAACCAATTTTTAATCGAATTTTAGGAATAATGGCTAACACTACCGGTTCAAGCAGATGTGCACCAATTGAGGTGAGTGATTTCTTGATTGGATTTAAATTACTATTAATTTATTATTTATTTTGAAATTAGTTTATTCAAAAAATTCATTGACCAATGCAAATCCATAGTGATTCAGATGATGATCATCATCCTCAAAAAAATAACAGGGAGGTCCGTCAATTCAACTTTGTCCAAACTCTCATAAAGACAAACTTCAGGGTTATTCCGAGTTTTATAGGCCCTACCCACATATGCATTTCATTCTAACTTAACTTTATCTATGTATATATGTTATTTTTATGTTCACTAAATTTTGATTTTGCTTTATAAATCAGTACGTCTCAGCCCACATTTTGGAGGTCCTACCGCCGAACAAGGAGCCGGTTGTCCTGTGGTGCAACGGAGGAGAGTATGACATGCACTACTCAGGAAATCGAATGTTGAAGACCCTGACCCCGAAGGGGTTTACTCGGTTACTTGTAGAAAAAGAACTCGAGATTGGGGACATGTTGTTAATAGGGGTGGTAAATGGCACTGGGCCCATTGTTTTTTATGTCATCGTTCTTCACCATCATTTTTAGTTTTCCGACACTATTTTGAACAACTATTTAAAACTATTTTAGTCGAATTGGAATAATTTCAGTTTTCATACATTTAACGTTCAATCTATTATCTTTCCAATTATATTTAATTTTAATTTTTTTATACACCGTATGCAAAGTACATAACATGAAACAATAATAATCCTTGAAGGGTCATTTCAATAATAAAATTGCAAGTAGACACCATCCGGAACCAGAATCAGAATCAGAATCTTGGAGGATTCTGTAATTATCTTCCAGCCGTTTCATAATCTCCCTCTTCAATTTCTTTCATCTCACCTCCATAGTCGGCCTGTTACCCGCAGGACTGAATCGTTCATCAAACCCAGAACAACATTAGCATATATTAAACAATATGAGTATATGTCACGGATTTAATAATCCACAAACAACATGAACATTATAAATGTTCAATCTAAATGTCCACAAAAAAAGAGCAAAACAATGACCGTCTTATTGATAATGAAACTTTTCATAGTCGACATAGAATTCTACAAGTTCTTACGGCTGAACATCGTATACTCTTAAGTAATCATTTACAATTTTCTCTACAACACGCACAGATCAGCCCAAAATTCAACATTGCGGTGTTTCTTATCTGGGCCGCTTGTCTATTCCGTCCCCCTCAATTTCATAAGCGACGTCACATAATTGTCGATATGGTGTCGTATCAATAAAATTAGTTGCAATGTTGACTATTGCCGATAAGGTTCCATCCCGGCTCAGGTCCAAAGCATATGTGTGGTCCAAATATATGCACTACGGCGTCACACTAAGATTGCTCTTTCTATGTTTCCATGCAAAATTTCCTGCAACATTGCACGTTTGATAAAACGACTGAATTCTACTACGGGTTTAAAAGCTGCCCAACGATGAACCCTTTCGCATTCGCAACTGACGATGTTGCACCAAAGGTAAACCAAGGTAAGTTTTTTTCCCTAATTCGAAAGTGGTTTTTTAAACTTTGATAGGCTCTGTTAGTGCCTAATTTCATAATTTTAAAATATTCACAATGCATAAGCTACTGTGTTTTTAGATTTTGGGTTTATCTAATTTGGTTTGGGAATTGTTCACAAATTATTGGCTAGGGCTAGGGTTGAGGTAACTATTGTGGCACTAATTCTTGCTACTTT
Source organism: Rubia tinctorum (assembly GCA_032355605.1). Taxonomy (NCBI): domain Eukaryota; kingdom Viridiplantae; phylum Streptophyta; class Magnoliopsida; order Gentianales; family Rubiaceae; genus Rubia; species Rubia tinctorum. The sequence goes on along the minus strand of JAULKM010119357.1, from coordinate 11,992 downwards.
TTAATGGCATTTTACTTGTTCGTGTTTTGATGTTGATGTAAGTTCAGATGTTAGGTGTTTTAGTTCCATTCGTATCCTAGTCACACTGTATTTTGCCATAGCCAACGTGTTATCTGCGACGTCACAAATTCATACACATGAATATGTGAATTTGCATCGAACACATTGGCTTTGCCGATATACATGTGACATGAATGTCAAATTGGATTTACATACGTATGAGCTAGGTTCCTCCATGTTGAACTAATTGTTCCAAGTTCACATTTTCCACAAATGGCTCGAATGAAGTAGGCAGCCAAGAGGTTTAGGGAAAACACCCCCGGGAGAAGGTCTATCGCGCACCAAGAAGACAAAGACAAAGCCCATCCCTCCACCGCCAATGTGGGACAACATACGCTTCATAAATGAGGAGGCACCGAAGCATTTCAAAAAAATCATGGGCACCAGGATAAAGGAGGTCAGGGTAATGAAGCCCGGGGATGTTCCTCGACTACACCTCAACATTTTAGTTGAACCATTTAAACCTTAGGGGATGGATAGTTTGATATGCTTTGACAGACAGACGTATAATATAGAGGTCAAGGAGTTTTACACCAATTTCGCTCAGCAATCTATGGACGTCTAAGTTACAAGAGTGAACGGGGTGGACATGGAGATGACAACGGAGCTCATCAATCAAGTGATTGGGTGCACGATCGGTGCGGTGGATCACCCGGAGGTTGAGCCTCTACGGTTGTACTACTGGACAATTGGGCTTCACGGGTCCCCGAGGATGACCAATTTGGGGAGCTTAACCCCAACCAAATCGTGGAGAAGTACTTCAAAATTAAAGTAGGGAATGGGTTCATCCAACCAAGGTGGATTAAGGTTAATTTCCTGAATCCCAAGGAAAGAATTATGTAAAGTATAATTTGTACAAGTTTTGATACCTTCCGGACATCCTTCAGAGTGCACGATCAACAGGGTCATCATGTACTACCACCTTGTGGAGAAGAAGGTAGTAAAGTACAGGTACACCATCATCCAGGAGATGCACCAAGTGGCCATGGCAAGGAAGAGTCGTACACTCCCCTACAGTAACGTGATCATCGCCATTATGGAGAAGAAGAAGGTTCCGATCAAATCAAAGGCGAAGATCCAGACAAAGTACTATGATGCAAACTACATTGGGCCGAAACAATAGCATAGGGAGGTGGGGAAATAGATTGATCACAACATTCTGTGGAAGTGCTTCAACCAACCGGGAATGAGACAAACCCTTCAGCTCCCATAGTAGAGAATCCTGCTGCCACCAGTACTCCGGCCCCGCGATCGGGTATGAATGTTTTTAGGTATTATGGATATTCTAAAATATTCATTATTTACATTTTATATTGTTATTTCATTTAAAAAATTCCTAGCAGGCCTTAACATAGCTCCTAGGGCATCCTCATGAAGGACATGGCCGAGACCAAGGCCCTGATGCAGCGCACAAACTGCAACATGCAAAAGATTTTGGAAGAATTGGCGGAGCTGATGTCTATGATTGTCGGTGCGATCAATGCACCTGGGGATGAGGTGCCTGGAGATGATGATGATGTCGCGAGACTGACAGATGATGAAGAAGGGTCTGGCGATGACGATACAGATTCTTCCACCGAAGAGTCGGGGGGAAATAGTTCGTTGGCAGACGACATCCCAGCCCTGTCACCACCTCATTGATTGTCGTGATTGTTATTTTGTCATGCATGATGATGACCTTTTTTGGATTTTATTGGGATATTTTCTCTTATGCTTGGTAACTTTAAATTTGTAGGATGTTTCCGGGATTTTGCATGCATGGTACCAATATTAGTCTTTCCAATTTAGTTTCATTATATTTCATACTAGATTTTATGAACTTGGGATGGGATCTTTTCATCTCACATTCCAATTTTTGGCTATGTTGATTAACGACAAAGAAGTCCGACTTCTCACTCCATTCGCACCCATGATGTCGAGTAAGCCGACAAGTAACCGACCAAACTACGACGTCGCATGATTTAATTTATTTTATTGGATTTAGGCAATGGTTTGGATCGATGGGCATGTACGACATCGCTAGGCCCAACATGCGAAGTCTCTTTAATGTCATTATAATTTCGGCCAATCGGATCATGTTTGCGAAATCGTCCATCTAGTAATACACCTGAACTGCTAGGTGATACCAACGTTGTCAATGTCGCAGCTATGTCGGCTATACTTATTACTTCTCATTTAGAATTTATCTACCGCGGTTATCACAGAAAAGTACTGAAAAATCTGTTATTTACCCCGGTAATTTTTTAACCAAGGTCAAAAATATTATTTACTTAACAAAATAAAATAATCGAGGTAAAAAAGTTTTTTACCTCGGTTATTTGATCTAAGCTAGAAATTCGAGATAAAAGGGGCAAACTAATATGCCATGTTTCTTGTAGTGGCACTAGATGATTTTTCTAGATATTTAGGACAAAGAATAAATGTGGATAAATCCTCTATACTAGTTAGTCCGAATACAAATCCAAATATAGAAAGCTTTTCTCTGATATACTTTGAATATCCACAGGACTAGTATTGGAGGTAAGTACTTAGGGATAGAGCTACAGCTGCACCAATCTAGATGTTCTACATATAGAGAGCTAGTTAATAGAATTAGGTCGAAGTATAACAGCTGGAAAACCTGGTCTCTAAGTTTTGCATGAAGAATCACATTGGTCAAACATGTCATATCTACAATGCCACTGTATCCATTGGGAATTTTCAAAATACCAAGGACGGTGGCACAAAAAATCGATGCGATCACGGAAAAGTTTATTTGGAAAGGAGAAATGGAACACAGAGGCTTACATTGAGTTTCCTGGGCTAGCATGTGCAGACTTACTAGTCAGAGGGATTAGGTTTAAGATCGATAGAGAAGATGACAAGGCATTATTAGCAAAACATGCCAAGTCAATTATTAAGGATAAACCCTCGCTCTTTGTTTCGGTGTTCAAGTCCAAGTACTGCAAGGATCAAAGTATTCTCAACTGTGTTCAGAAAGCGAGTGATGGTTGGGCGTGAAAGTCCATATTATGGGGCAGAGATTTGCTGAAACAACAAATAAGGTGGGAAGTTACAACGGGTGATCACATAAACCTGAATGACAACTGGATACCGGACTGTTCCCCTAAAGTTACAGGACAGGGAGCCCAGGTAGCACAACAACAAATAGATTTAATAGTGTCACATTTTCTAGATGGAAATAAACAGCGGAGAGTCCCTTTGCTTCAAGCAATATATCCAGAGCAGATAGTTAAATGATAAAATATAAAAGACTTTATTACTGTTGCATTGATATCACATCAATGGTCCATCTCATCAATGATGAGGGTTACAATATATAGTGTTATAATAAACCAAAGTCTAAAGGGAATAAAATTCTAAATCCATAAGGAAATTACCATCTATAACTAGTTGTATAAGGAAACTAATTTTATTAAGTAACTACCATCTATAACATTTCCCTACAAGGGAAAGTATTTCTTATTTCCTTATCAAGAGTTCATTGATCGACCAGAAGGTATAGATTCTCCAACGCCAGATTGTAATTGCAACTATTTGATTAAAGCTGCAATCAAATATGCGGCATTGAGATTCTGTAACTTATTAGTCTCAGCTTCAGTAGCGATGCAGACTTACTTAGCTGCATCGGAACTGGAACCAGGAGTAGTCATTGGTGCAGATTAGTGATACACACGATCAGCGTTACAGTAGGTCGGACGCGGCGGCATGTGTGTTGTAGGCGCGGAGGCGCGTGGGGTACGAGCGGTGCGTGAAAAATAGGCACGACGAATCTGGATATGCACGGAATAGCAAACGTTCATGGAAATTGGAGAAGAAGCTGCGGCGACCGTCAACTACGAAATTGGCAAATCATGTAGGTAGAGTCACAGTGGCACGTAAAGTCGGGCGATGGTGCGTGAACGTCACTCATCGACAGATCAGAGTAGTACGGTTCGCGGCAACCGTTGAGGTGGTAGCGGCGATAAAAAAATAGCAACCGGAAGGGCTGTCGATGACGGTGACAGAGCGTGTAGTGTAACGCACGACTTGATGATGACGGATCTTGCGGAAGACGGCAACGGATTTATTTAGCTTTTAGGTCTCAGAATTGTTAAGCTCTGATACCATGATAAAATATAAAATACTTTATTAATGATGCATTAATATCACATCAATGACCCATCTCATCAATGATGAAGGTTACAATATATAGTGTTATAATAAACCAAAGTCTAAAGATAATAAGATTCTAAGTTTATAAGAAAATTACCATCAATAACTAGTTGTATAAGGAAACTAATTTTATTAGGTAACTACCATCTATAACCTTTCCCTACAAGGGAAATGATTTCTTATTTCCTTATCAAGAGTTCATAGATCGACCAGAAGATATAGATCCCCCATCGCCAGATTGTAATTGCAATTGTTTGAGTAAAGCTGCAATCACATCTGCAGCATTGAGATCGGAGAGTAGGACCGCGGCGGCGCGTGGCAAGACGACGACGGCGCGTGGTAGTAGTGGGCAGTGATTGGTACAGGAAGATCCTTGAGTAGTGGCGGCGGAAATCGACAGGGCGTGGGAATGAAGCGCTGCTGCAGCAGGCGGCGGCGACTCGCGGATCGGACAGGAGCAGCGGCGGAGGGTCACGGTAAATAGAGACAACTAAGGTAAACTTCGGATGGCGGTATCGTTGGAGACAGCCAACGGTGGGTGGTGACGCGTGTGGAGCACCCACGGCGGTTGATCGGCAGCGGCAACTCCGACAAAATATGCAGCGAAAAAAATTCTTAGGTTTTCAGGATTTTAGCCTCTGATGTCATGAAGAATTTATGGGGTAATAATTGTGTGTTTGTATTCATGCTATGGGGTACATTATATACTTGTACAAAAGACTCATACCTGACTAAAAAAAGTATTCTAATCTAATTACAATTACAAGTAACATTACTATTCCTTAATAACTCTCCTTACTACCTTGGTACCTCTGACGTCCCCGATTTGTCAATATGTCCCGTCATACTGAACGAATTTTTTTTTAATGATTAGCAGTTTCATAATCTTATTCGCAAGTTGGGCATTCTTGATCATCATGCTCCAACTTGAGAGAGGGTGATAAGGAAATAAGAAATCCTTTCCCTTGTAGGGAAAGGTTATAGAAAGTAGTTAACTAATAAAATTAGTTTCCTTATACAACTAGTTATAGATGGTAATTTTCTTATAGAGTTATAATCTTATTCCCTTTAGACTTTGATTTATTGTAGCACTATATATTGTAACCCTCATCATTGATGAGATTGGTCATTGATGTGATATCAATACACCATTAATAAAGTATTTTATATTTTACCATTAAGCGAATTCAAGCGATTCACATTCCTCGACAAGCTGGGCTACGAGGTACACAAGTATGGTTGTTAACAAAAGATGGAATTTATGCAGTAAAATCGGGTTACAGGGCTCAAGACACATCATCACTCGGTCATAACTTACAGACACATTATCAGTGGAAAAAGTTCTGGAGAATACCTGTATCCAAGAAGGTTCTGATATTTGTATGGAGAGCGATCAAGAATGCATTACCTACTGCGGTTAACCAGCACCTCAGGGGAATCACAGGACCCAACTTGTCAATCATGTCATGCATGGGTGTTGGAAAAGTTAGATCATCTTTTGTTACAATGCCTTCCCGCCAAGCGGATCCGGAGAGCTTCTTCGTTGGGTTTTGACCTGATCAGGGCACACCAACGACATTCTAAGCTTGGCTCTGGAACTGGTTTAGCTCTGCGCTGGATCAGGAAGCAGTCAGTTCATCTTTTCACATTCTATGAGAAAATGACAAGAATGGTGCTACAGTGTTGAGAAATGGATGAAAATAGGGAGGACGCATTACCATAACGCGACCTATCATTTTTTTTTGGACCGAACTCATGCAAGAGAGGTTATACGGTAATGCGTTCTCAGATTCAATGCAAGAGACGCGTCTCGTCATGCGTTCTCTGATTATGCGTTATTTATTTATATCATAAATAATAAATTAATGATTTTATAAGAAAATAATATATATTTATATTATTAACATTATAATGTTATTAAAAAGTGAGTTCATATGAAAATTATATTTTTATTTAAATTCGACCCTTATATAACTTAAAAATTAAAATTATAATATTTTTATTCAAATAATAATTAAAATATTATTATTTTTCAAAATAATATAAAGTATAATTCAATTACAATAGTATATAAAATAGTTATATTTATATAAAATAATATCATTTTTATTTATGATATAAATAATAAAATAATGATTTTATAAGAAAATAATATATATTTATATTCAAATATTATAACCAATAATATTATTTAAAAATGAGTTAATATGGAAATTATATTTTTATTTAAATTCAACCCTTATACAACTCGAAAATTGACATTATAATATTTTTATTCAAATAATAATTAAAATATTCTATATATTTTTCAAAATAATTATAAAGTATAATTCAATTAAAATAGTATATAAAATAGTTATACTTATATAAAATAATATTATTTTTATTCATAATATAAATAATAAATTAATGATTTTATCAAAAAATAATATATATTTGTATTAAAATATTATAACCAATAATATTATTTAAAATGAGTTCATATGGTAATTATATTTTTTATTTAAATTATAACCAATTTTTTGTCGAACTGCGTCTTGTACAATTTTATAATATACATATACGAGCATAATTGGATCCGAACTCAATCTATTCAGTAGAGTTTGATTGTTCATTTAAATAAAAAAATTATATATATTGTAATTATAAATAAATAAAAATATTTTTTATATAAGAGATAAGAGTTATCATTAAAAAATTTAAATAATAATTTTTTATATAGTTATAATGATGGTAAATATATATTTTTAATTCAATTGTAAAATTTAAATGTTTACTTTAATCAGTCCTCTCATTTTTTTCACTTTTTTTCTTAAAAATAAATTCGGCTAGCATTAATAAATAAATTTTAAAATATTTCAAGTAGAGGACGCATTTCAATAATGCGTCCTCTAATTTTTTTTTCACTTTTTCTTAAAATAAATTTGGCCAGCATTAATAAATAAATAAAATATTTTTCACAACCGTTCCAGATAAAATAAGTAAATAAAAATTTGATTGAAAGTAAATTTTTTTTGATTGAAAGTAAAAAAAATACCAAGAGGACGTTTTTCCATAATGTGTCCTCTACATTTTCCTTTATTTTCAACGAATTTTCCATTTTCAACACCTATTTCTGAAAATTAATTACGAAAAAAAAACATTGATAATGCGTTCTCAAAATTTTCATTTTTCACTGCCTATTTCTGAAAATAAATTCTGAACAAAAAAATTAATTAACATTGAGGACACATTACCATAATGCGTCCTCTAATTTTCGAAAACAAAAAAATATTCCAAGGGTGGGGACGCAACGTCCTCTACTTTACAGGGAAAAAAAATAAAATCCAAGGATGAAGATGCATTTTCATAATGCGTTCTCTAGTTTACGAAAATAAAAAATAAATCCCACCAGTGAGGACGCATTTCCATATTGCATCCTCGCTCCTTTGCATCCAAACCCTGTCACTGCCCTATCACCCGTCCAAAATGGAGCATTAAGCCCCCAACCGAGCAAACCCAGAGGGCGATCGAGCGATCATACGTCTACCATCACTTTCTCGTAAATGATCAGTCTTTTATTCAAAATCATTCTGGCAGCACCTCGTATTGTTCAGATTCTGTGGACAAAAGAAGCAATTGACGTCCACCATTCACAAATTGAAGCCATACCGGGAACAAACTGCGTACGAAATCATGCACACAAAACAACCAAGTCCACGACTCCTTAACTCCATATTCCGTCATCCCCCACATCGACCAACAAGGAGAAGTGCAGGCCTCAAAAGGCATACGGAAACCGGTCCCAATACAGAGCCAACCATCCAAATCCAACAGGCGGCACTGGTACGGATACATGGAGCATTCTCTTGGCAATGGAATTCTACTGAACTTCTCCAGAGAGAAATCGAAAGTAATGACACTTGTATCTCTAGGATCAACTGTGTGAAGTAAGTTTGTACCCTCAACGAAAATTCTATGGCGCCAGAAATTTACCGGCCCACAGTTACTGTCACTAATCTTTCTCCAAGAACCAATCCTATAGCTGTATATCTCGCAATGGTATTCTGAGGGGTCATTTGAAAAAGGACACTTGTACCTTATTTTCAAGTCGTCAGTAGCCGCATCATGCCCCAGAGAGTAGGAGGATGAGAAATTGACGTTATAATCATTCGGCGCAATATCAATCATCCGACGACCTCCTGTCAAAGGGTTCCAAACAAGGATATGCCCGTCTCGCCCGGCTTCTGGAGACAACAATAAGCACAGAATTCCCACACAAGAGTCCACAATACACAACCATTCTCTTTGAATGAATTGATCCATTTTTCGACTATTGCGTCAGCTGAATCTAACCTCACTGCCTGGTTATCAGTTTTGGCGTCCCTCCAAATCCAACACCGAATGATATGGCTGCAATTTTTTTTGATTGACAGAATGTAATGTTTTCGTATGAAATCAGGACTATCGATCCAATCCCGATGAACAAATCTTCTGGAATTTCAGAACCTCTTGATGATGACCTAATCGATAAATCTTTCGTAACATCAGCAGAGGACCCAATTCTGAAAAAATAAACTATACGCTTAAGCGACATAGTTCCTGTTACCAAAACCAAAATTAAATAACTTGCTCCCGTAGGAAAATTTCTGCACTTCTTTCAAGTTCTACGTACGAAAATCCTGAATACACATAATACAAAATTATCATGTTATCCTTTCCTAGTTCAACTCTATCACTCCCTTAAATATCTATAGATAACATCAAGTTCTACGTTATTGCGATTGTATACATCCTGGCAAAATTCATGGGAAGAATCATGATATAAGGGGCAATTGTACATAGATCGGGAGACTATAAAATTGGGAGAATCATGATAGAATGTAAAACCCGCAAATCATTGTGGCCGTATGTATTCATATATATAGTGAGTACAAGCATATGTACACAACCTAATCAAAATAAATTTTCTTTTTTTTAACCTGATTGTAATTCAACTATTCTATTACCCTCTCAAGCGAAGCGTGAGACTAGTCGCAATGCAAAACTTGGACCGTAAAAACTCAAACAGAGAACGAGGTAAACCCTTTCCAAAGATGTCAGCAAGCTGTTGATCCGCAAGAACATGAGCAACCCTGAGTTTGCCAGAAGACACCATCTCACGCACAAAATGATAATCAATATCAATGTGCTTGACCCTCTTATGCGAAACCGTATTTTGAGCAAGAAAGAGAGCACTATTTTTATCACACAGCAAAATATGTGGTGCACGAGAAAAGACGTCCAAATCCTGAAGTAAATTCATCTACCAAGCTAGCTCTGCAGCAGTATTTGCCATAGCCCGATATTATGATTATGAACTTGAACGAGAGACCATAAGTAGTTTCTTCGCATTCCATGAAACCAGATTACCACCAAGAAAAATGACACAACTTTAAGAGACCTATGAGTCACAATACAACGAGCCCAATCAGTATCAGAATAACCCAAGACTAGAAAAATGGAAGAATTCTTACGAACTGAAGACCATAATGCATAGTGCCACGTACATAATGCAGAATTCTAGTAAAGTCTTGGTAGTGATCATCAGTAAGTGCCTGCATGTACTGACTGACCGCTTTCACAACATAAGAAATATCAGAACGCGTAATGGACAAATATTATAGTGAACCAACCAACGAACGGTAACGTGTGGGATTTTCGAATGACTTGCCAGTAGTACTTGAAAGCTGCAAAAAAACTGCAAAATGCCGAATCCTACATGCCGGCACACAATAAAATGTTCTTGGCATATCATGCTTGTCCAAGAAATAAGTCATCGGAATTACGAACAACCTCTAATCCCGAGAAATAATGTAAAGTGACAAGATTGGTAATCTTAAACTCCTGATTAACCCAATCAATAAACTTCCGAATGAGATGACCATCATTCCCAGTGAGAATAATGTCATCAATATAAACCAGCAAATAGAGTAATGAGGCATCCTGTGAGAAAACAAATAAGGAGGTACCTGCAGAACTGCACACAAAACCCATGCCAACCAAAAAAGTACTGTAACATTGAACCAAGCACGAGGTGCTTGTTTCAATCCATAAACGGCCTTGCGTAGAAGACAAACATGATCAAGACGCATAGGATCTTTATAAACAGCAGGCTGCTCCATGTAAACTGGAGAATCAAGAATGCCATTTAAAAATGCATTTTTAACATCAAAATGTCTCAAGGGCCAATTTCTGGTGACAACGATAGATAAAACAGTTCGAACAGTGGATGCCTTCACCACCGGACTAAAAGTATGACCATTGTCAAAACCAGGTAATTGTGAAAAACCCTGAGCAACTAACCTTGCCTTATGCCGATCAAGTGAGCCATCATATTTTTACTTCAAACGATACACCCATTTAGAGCCAACAACATTAACATTGGGAGGATGTGGAACCAACTCTCATGTCTGCTGAGTGCTAAGGGCGACCATTTCAGATTCCATAGCAGCAACCCAGTCCGAATCCTTGACCGCAGAATGATGACTACGAGGCTCGGTATTTGCAAATAAAGCACTTAGTAAACCAGAAATATCATAATACGAAAAATCCTTGTACCTTAAATAACCAGTGCGAGAACGAGTGACCATCAGATGTAGGAAAGAAGGAACCAAAAACGGAGATGATGCGAATTCTGAGGTGATCGGCGTGGAACCTGAAGCGACAGGCACGGAACCTAGGACTGGTGATGACGGCCGTGCAGAAGGCGGATATGGTTGAACTGGTGAAACATAGTTCAATGGATCAGTCGGCGGGGCTGGCGGTGTTTGGACTGGTGGTTTTTGAGATGCCTTGGGCGCGTGGATCTGACGCCGGACTGTTATAATGTCGGGCTTGCCGGAAATGCTGGAAGATCACCGGAGAACGAAGAAAAATGGTGGGCCAAGGTGGAGAACAGTGAACCATGGCAGAGAATACTGTTTAGAGAAGAACTTCATTGATCGGCGTCGAAAGCCAATAGAGTAGATGGATAGGGAAGCAAAAGGGGGGGGGGGACGACAATCTGCAACAATTGGCTCGGTGTCGTCGAACGACGATCGGTGGAGCAAGAACGAATGGCTACAAAGAGACTCTCGGTGAGAGAAGATAAGAAAATGAGCAAAAAACACCTGAATAGACTTGATCGGCAGTCAGACGGCTGCGACGACGGTGGGGGGCGGCGGCCGGAGCTGAGGATCGGGAGAGTGTTTGGAAATATTGGGTGAGGGAGAGATAAAAATCAAGAATTTTTAGAGAGGCCTAACTGATACCATGATAGAATGTAAAACCCATAAATCATTGTGGATGTGTGTAATTATATATATAGTGGGTACAAATTGTATGCAAGATAGAATTAGTTATGGAAAAAGATATGTACAAAACCTAAGTAAAAGAAATTTTACTTTTTAAAAATTGATTCTAATATATCTATTCTATTATCATGGATAATCACAATTGTATGATGATTATTTGGCTGAGGCCACGTTCTCATGAGTTTATCTACATTTCAGTTCAATTTATTTCAACTCAAATCAGTTCAGATCAGATCAGATCGGCAAAAAATTAATTTGGTGAAATTTAGCTCTATTCAGTCATGTTATTACTATTTTTCAATACACTAATTTTCAGTTTAGTTCAAATCAAATCAAATTAGATCAGATCAAATCAGATAAACTCTAAACAATCAAATCAGATAAACTCTAAACAACCGAGCCTGAAGGTCCTGTCCTTTGAACTTTCTAGAGTTTGAACAAGGCTATAAAATCTTCTCTGAGCT
>JAULKM010119337.1:0-21293 GCA_032355605.1 Rubia tinctorum | reverse complement strand
GCACGGCGGGGGGGTGGGGCGGAGCTCGGTGGCGGGTTGGAGGGCTGGGCAGTGGTTTAGGAGGGCGGTGGTGGTTTGTGACGGGGAGGTGGTGGTCGTGGGTTATTTTAGCCGGGACTGGTTGTTGTGGTTACTGGGGTGGTGATTGTGGTGGCTAGAAGTGGCGGTGGCTATATATTGTAGTGGCCAGAGGTGGCGATGGTCAGAGTTGTGGTGTTTGGGAGGTGGTGGTTGAGATAGCCAGAGGTGGCGGTCGATGGTCGCTTGATGGTGGTGACCGATGGCTAGGGTAAGAGAAGGGTATGAACAAGAAGAACAAGAGAAAAATGGGAAATGAATTTTCATCTTTGGCCCAAAAGGCATTTGGTCATTTTTGTTCTGTCAATGACCAGAAATTGCAAGTCAATGCCGAAATATACACTAGATGGTTATATTAGTACTTTCATTAAGTAGTTAGAGTTGTTTTTTACTAAAATTATCTGAGGGTTATATTGGCACTTACTCAAGTAGGTAGGGTTATATTGGTATATGTCACATGTTTTTTTTGGCGAAATGTTGGAAAACGCTAGTACATGTTCTAGAGTATCATAGAGTTGATTGCTTAGAAGTAAGAAAGGTAAATCATAAAGGATTGCAAATATGTACTTGTACCCGATTGTTGATAAATATTCCGTTTCGGACTTAGAAAATACAATGGGGGTGTATTCGGTAGCATCACGTTCAAGCGGATTTCAATTTGGAGTTACAAGTTGAATTTTTACCTTTTGCATTGAAGTCCCTCCAAGAAAGTTTGAGTTGTCAAATTACAAAATTGGAGACACCAAATGCAATTCAATAATATACAATTGGAACTTTGTGATCTGGTCATGTATGAGTGAACGGAAGGATCTCGAAAGTCAACATTGATTACTTCTACACGATCTTGGAAAATTACACCGTGGCCCAAAATTGTGTTACCCTATTATCCATTGCTCCATAATATATAATTTTTGTTATTCTTGCCTAAATAAAGAAATATTAAATAAATGGATTTTTTGATGAAATGTTTGAAAGTGCTAGTATATGTTTTAAAGTAACTAAGAGTTGATTATTTAAAAGTAAGAAAGGGAAATCTAAAAGAGCTACGGATATATTCTTGCATACGTTTATTGATAAATATTTCGTTACGGACTTGGAAATCATAGTGGGAGTGTATAGGGTAGCATCACATTTGAGCGGATTTCAATTTGGAGTTATGAGCTAAGTTTTAACTTTTTTGCATTTAAGTCCCTCTAAACAAGTTGGAGTTGTCAAATTACAAAATTGGCGACACCAAAATGCGATTCAATAACATACGATTAGAACTTTGAGATTTGGGCATGTATGGGTGAACGAAATGGTCTCGAAAGACAGCATTGATTACTTCTACATAATTTTGGAAAATTATATTTTGACCCAAAATTATGTTACCCTATTATCCATTGCTTCAAAATACATGATTTTTGTTATTTTTGCCTAACTATAAAAATATAAAATAATTGAATTTTTCCGTGAAATTATAGAAAGCGCTAGCCCATACCATAAATCCATTTTTCAAAACATTTTTTTTCTATGCTAGCTTGTTAATGTTGGAAAGTTTTCTATGTATCGAGCATTAGTAACCATTCGTCAACATATAGTACCTATACAATTATAACGCAATTGTGTGGGGCTATTTTAAAGTAATTTTTAAAATTTTAAATTAAATGCACTCCTATCACCGATATATTATAACCTATAAAGGTACTAACTATTTTCCCACCACAATTCTAGCCGCCAAAATTACTATTTCGGTCATAGGCACTTGTATTAGCAACGATATGTGTCATTCAGCCAAAATCGGTGCCGAGAATATTAAATTCAGATATTTTTTCTTCAAATCCACAGGTATCTAGCACCGGTATTCAGTGCTGGATTTATTCATAGGCAATGATATTTTTGTTCATTTGCTTGATTACCGGTGCCTATGAAATACCTAGCATCGGTATTGTTCTCCAAACACTTGCATACCAGTGTCTATGTACCTGTTTTCCACTAGTTTAACCTAACCTGACCTGAGGAACATTACAAACCCGTCACTAACCCAACTTGACAGTAACCCAACCCGAACCGACATGAAAAATAGATTTTGACACGTTTTAATTCGACTCGACCTGACCCGACATAAAAAACAAAATTCGACACTTTTCAACCCGAACTCATTTCAAACCAACCCGAATTGACAAACAATTTTTGAAACGTTACAATCTAACATGTTTCAACCCAAAGCTGTTTGACCCAAAAACAAACCCAACACGAATGCCCGAATTGACAGGTCCATCTTCAAGTGTAGCGTGATCTTCAAATGTAAGAGTTATTTGATAGATTATTATAATACTTCTGGTAGATATAAATAGAATACATTAATAAAAGATATTTATAGAATTTCATGCAAGTATCATAATCCAAATTTCATGTGATATTATTAATTTTATAAAAATATTTTATTTCTTTCATTCTCTCTATTAAAATCATAACTACTTAAATGCTATAGTATGAAAATTATGTTTATTTTATTTTGAACTTTATAACTACTTAAATAGTAGATAGTTTTAAACTTAAATTTGCACGATAATTTGAATTATTTTTGAATTTTATGTAAATTTGAAAACTATCATCAATCATTTATTTTTAGAACTGCAGGAGAATTTGAAATTATATATATATATATATATATTTAATATTCTGTCTCTTGAAAGACGGGTTTTCCATTAATTATGGAAAAACCAAAGTTTAAACTGCAAATTAGAAACTATGAAGATAAAATTTTAGGTTGAACTAATCGAGTAATAAACTTATAATTATTGCATGTTGCAAAATAAATTTTTAATATTGCAACTAAAACACTTTACCTTTCTATTAACATAGTTAAGCCTTGTATTTCCAACGGTCTTTCCCAAGAATTTCCCTATATTTGACTCCTTATCTTTTTTTGAACACTTTTGACCCCTCAACTTATAGAACTGTTAAGTTGTGGCCCTTCCGTCTGGTCAAAGCGTCAAGTTCTGTAAAAATGTCAAATTTAAGGGTAAAATGGTCTTTTTTTTAAAATCCATTATTCTTTTTTCATTTTTCATATTTCCTTTTTCTTTTCCCATTTTTTTTTATTTTTTATTCTCCCTTTTCCATTTCTTCTTCTTCTTCCCTTTCCCCTTTTCCTCACCCTTGGCTCCAGCAAATCATGGAGTCTCATGAGGCTCGGCGGCATTCAGAATAGGTTGTCGAGCTTCAGAGATTTCTGGTTGAGGAAAATCTGGGGCAGAGTGTGGGGGATGTGCATGTAGATTGCACGTGTGAGATCGTCGGTGGGATTGGTTGCTTGGGTATCAGAGCTGGTGTTTTCGTAGTGGCGCTAGTTGGTTCCCTGGTGTCGTGGTGACACTAGGTGGTTCTTGGGTGTTACGGGGACGTGACTGGTGGTGTCGGGGAAGGGTTTCTGGATGTCGCGAGGATGTGACCAGTGGTGTCTCCACCGCAACTTTGTGAGCTACGGTGTCTCCACCACTTTGTGACTAGGAGTTCCTAAATATTGCGGGGAGGATGAGCAGTGGTGTCGCGGGAACCTGGTATCGCATATGTGGCTCTAGGAGATAGGGCTCTCCTCCAGGGGCTTTAGAGCCATGCAGGAAGGTGACACTGGCGAGCTTCATGGGGCGGGTGTATTCTGGTGGCCAAACTGGCGGGGTAAAACGGTGGGGTGGATGAAAGGTGGTGGGTATGACCGTAGGCAGGCGAGAGTGTAGGATCGGGAAAGGGAAGGGGAAGGGAAAAAGAAAACGAAAAGGAAAAAAGAAAATGGAAGAAAGGAGTAGGAAAAATGAAAAAGACCATTTTGCACTTTAAATCAACGCTTTTGATCGAAGTTAACGTTTTGACTTGACAGAGGGGTCACAATTTAACAGTTCTGTAAGTTGAGATGCTCAAAGTGTTAAAAAAAAGATAAGGGGCCAACGGTGAATGATCGTAAGGTAAAGGGTCACGGAAGTCATATTTTCTAATTCGTATATATAATATAAGTGAATTAAATTCCAAAATAATAAGAACTGAGATAGAAGGTCTTGTTTCTTGTAGTGAGCTTAATTTAAAATTCGAGTATTTTTTAAAAAATAAAAATAATGTAAATTTCGTGCAATCAAATTTAAATAAATATATTATAATTTATTTATTTTTTGTATATAAGCTATCGACATCCTCAATACGAGCATTCATTATCAGAAGGTTTATTTGAAAGGGTCACTTCAAATTTTAGCCATGTCAAATTCAAGGTTGCAAGTGACCCTTGAATTAGTGATGCTTTTTTTTTTTACCTTGAAGGTCTATTATGATGACGTGACTAGTAACTTTTACCAATTTGATTCTTTCTTTGGAGATAGTCTTAAGCTCTTTGTTATTTGTTATTTTGTATTTTCCAACTTCTTGTCACTAATGTCCACAACCTGATACGACCAAGGCTCAGTAGGGGAAAATGGGTCATTGAAGGTGGTTTTATCATACCGCAAAAGGCACATTTCAGTGTTTTCTCTGACTCCACCTTTAATCGCACAATAATTAAAGACGGTTGAAAAATCACTCATAATTAGGATCTGAATTCAGTTTTAAATTTGAAACCTACATTAGAGGTTCCAAATTAATAGTTGTAGGAAACCAAAAAAAGATTGCATTATCAACATTGAAGTGTAACAAAGCAACTTCAAATCATAAACATTGAAACAACACTTTTCAATTTGAGAAACCAATAGTGAATATTGTGGAATTGAAAATTTCAAACCTCAAATCATCCAAAGAGATTAAAAAAAACTTGAAAACCTCAAACCCTACTACAAAAATTAACCTCAAAATAGTAAAATCAGATATGGTGGAGGCGTATGGTGGCGGAGGCGACAAAGGCGAACAACTGCAACGAACACGACATAATTTGACGAGGGCGCATGGACTTCACGATGGTGGTGAAGAAGCTACCAAGGTGGAGATGCATGGTGTTGACGGGGTTAAGGAGATCTGGAGGCGTTCTGTGGCGAGAGATTGATGAATAACTATTTGAGATATGAGTTTATATTATAAACTTAATTTCCGTCCTATTAGTTTTGGCCCCTTACTTTTTCACGGACTCCAATGATCATCTATGACCATCAATATCTCTAGCTACATTTATCAATTCAGCATGAAAAGTTATATTTATAAAATAGATGTTAAGATGAATATAACGATATCTCATATGATATTTTTGTTCATATATATAAAGTTTACTAAATTCGATTTTGAAAAAGTTATGGGGCCAATAGTTGTGGGACGGAGGGAGTATTATGTAGAGGGGATCCATAATATTATATATTAAAGTATAACTTACCCATGAACCAATATGAGATTCTAACATGGCCCTCACATACTACATGTATTATTCATTGTGCAAATATAAACAAAAGGGAAGGCACGATTATGATGATTGTGATTTGGACGTCGATGATTATAAAAGAATCATGCAGTGCATCACAAGGGAATGCACGAATGTTAACACTATTGTGTAACCTGCGTGGACAAAAATTATGAAGAAATTACTTACACCAGAAATGAATACACGGTATCATCTCGTAGCATGCCTTATTGACCCAATTACCGCGAACATCGAAGTTCACAAGTGTCAGATATTGAAGTTGTATGCAATTAAAAATAAGCTTCCTTGGAATGTTGGGGTAGCAATGCATCAAGTTCTTACATGGGACAAGGATAAGACAAGATCCTATGGTTTTTGCAGCCTCATTTCATTACTGTGTTCGAAAGTGGGCATAGCAAATTATGAAAATGACACATTTGGGCACCCGATGGTGCCAATTTCCTTAGATTCATTTTTCAAGGTAGGACCAACACAATCTGCGCCATCCATTGAATCCAAGGTGTCGACACTGGAGGCAGGGCTTCAAAGTTTGCAGTTGGATTGCCAATTTCAAAGAAAATAGTTTAACCTTATGGGGAAAGTGGTGAGCTACCAATTTCCAGAAGAAGTGAAGGAAGTTGGACCTTTCCCGTCGTTCAACAAAATTGACGACGCATAAGACGTTCGTGTGGGATCAACGTCTCACGACTTGGAAAACACAGCTTCGTTTGAAGAATGGGAACCGTTTCAAAGTGTAGGTTATGTTTTTCTTTGATAAATCATGTGATTGTTTTGGTCAAACGATGTAGTTGGATAATCTAACTATTTAATGCCTTATGTTTAGTGTAGTCGTTACAATTTTAACAACAATTTATATATAATGTTGTTGGGACATTGCTATATAAATTTGTGGGTTATCTATTTTAAAGCAGCTTGAGGCAGCTATTTCATGGAATCCCGCACTGGTATTTTTCTTATGAGAACAAGTTTATGTATAGGTGCTCATCCCAAAGGCACCGGTTTGCTAATAAGTGCTGCGGTAATTAACCACTATTTGCACTATAATTCTTTTTTAAAAAAGAAAAAATACCAAAAAAATTAATTGAAGATACAATTGATAAACCTACAATGCCAAAAATTATTCCATGAAATGGAAATTCATGTGTGGGGTAGCAATGGAATGGGGCGTATTGAAGATACCCATAATAAAGGCTTATTTGTAATTAATTTTAAATTGTGCATAATTAAAACACTTCTCTGAAATTAACCCCGTAAACATGTGCACATGCATAAATCGAATTATTGCTAATCAAAGGGTATTAATGGTCATATGAACTTGTAAATTTTTTTGGCCTCCAACATAATTCTTTTAAAGTATGAATGCAATTAATAGATCCGGTATTATAAATGCAATATCGGTGCTAGGATTTGGGAAGGGAACAATTTTTTAAATATTCTAAAACCATATAGTGGGAAACTGAAATTCTCTAGGCACCGGTATGAGATTTCAATAGCACTAATTTTTATACCGGGGCTTAAGTATGAGATTTCAGTAGCCCTAGTTTATATACCGGTGCTCAATACTTAGAAGAAAATATAAAGCTTACCTCTCTGTCCAGCTCCATATTTAAATTGTGTATTTAAAGCAACTTGACGCGGATGCCTTTTGTTATATAGACACTGGTATCTGATTCTAACGGTACCAATTATCAACCGTTGCTCAAACACTTCAAAAAAAACATTTTAGCTCTCTTTCCAAATCCATATTTAAATTATGCATTTAAAGCAGTCTGAGGCAAATGCCTTTTGTTATATAGGCACTAGTACCAGATTCTAATGACCCCGGTCTATATGATGGTGCTCAACACTTAGGAAAAAAACATAGCTCTTTGTCCAATTCCAGATTTAAATTGTGCATTTAAAGAAGTCTGACGTAGCTGCTTTCTTTTATGTGGCATTGGTATGTTTGATAAAATTGCACCGGTTTATAAACCGGTGCTAATGGACGATTAATATATATTAAATATTTAGCACCGGCATACTTCACTTATACTGGTGCTAATGTTGAAGATATAAATACCCTCTAAGCCAGACTAGTGTCACTTGCAACATCAACAACGGTGGTTCCGCTTCCAATTCCGCCATTAATGTTATAACTCCCCCCTTCAATCCTCTCACGTCTTTCCCATAACTCCCACATCTTCCCCATAACTCCCACATTACTTCCATGTTGTATTTAAGCTACGGAGGCCTAGGTGAGCAAAAAACAAACTCCATCTCCGCTGGTTGGTTATGGCGACCTTGGTCATGACGCAGCTTGGTTCTCCGCCGCTAGTTTTTGGGCACGACGACCATGGCTATAGATCTCCGCCACTTGATTTTCCCGGAGAATCCTCCACCTCAACTGGTCATCTTCCCACAGCCAGCGACTACACCATCTCCGCCCATTCCATTCAATGGATCCCATTCCGACCATATCAAAGGTTAGTTTCCTTTACATCGTGGATAGAGTTTGTGATTTGAACTTTACATTCCATAACATTGATTGTGAATATTGAAGACATGAATTTTATGCTAGAGCATTTAGGTTTGATGTGGCACTTGGATTTGGTTGTTATTTTAGTTTAATATTATTCTATTTCATACATGCCGATGTTTTCGACGCGGTCGTTGCAATAATATGGTTAGTATGGATATATACAGTTCAATTAGTGGAAGATTGTTTGTTGATGTGATTCATGGCTTGATGTGGTTCTCAACAATTTGGAATGTTATTAATTGTGAATTTCGGATAGGCTTGGTCATTGGAAATGTTAGCTTGGTTTGTTGATTTGTATTGCTTATTTGAATGCACTTATTTTCTTATCCATGAAGTCTATCGTGTTGATCATTGTAGATGCCTTCCAAGGTAAAAAAAAACTCATTGGTGTGGCTAAGAGAAAGAGGGGTGATGCACAGGGAAAATTGACGAACAAATTGAGTCCGCCACACCCGTCATTCCCCTGAGCATATAATTTGAGGAACCCACTGAGAACAACGATGTAGTATCATCCTCACCGGTTGAGGAGCCCCCGACCAAAAAGGGTTCCAAGAAGAAGGTTGGGACTGATGATGTTTCCAAGGAGGGGGAAGCATGACAAACCCTTCGAAAAATTTGAGATTTGATCTTGGTGTAAGGAGGGTGGTACAAACACATGCCAATTAGTGATGCTCGCAAAAGGAGAGGGATCTGGTGCCAATACAGTTCAACCAATCTGACATGGTCTGCATGAAGAATTGGTCCGCGTGAATGGCATATTGTAACTACGCATTCAGGTCGCTAATCAAGTTTGGAACGCACATACACTGGAATAGCGTCCCTGATGACACCCCTGAAGAGGCTTGGAAGGACATCATTGTAAGTTTATTTAATTATGGATATTATATTATTTCCATTAGTTTTATTATCTAACATTAGTGACAAATAATTATCGATGATTAGAAACTAACGTCACTTAATTGTAAATTCAATTCAGGCAAACTTCAAGTTTTAGCTGAAATTGACCGCTGTACAACTTCAAAAATTGAAGGAATTTGTGTAAGTTGCGGCCGGCAATGCCCATCGGAACTGGAAATAAAATAATTGCCAAAAAATAAACCATCGGGTGGTAGGCGACATAAAAAAATCTAAAAAAACCTTGGGAGGAGTAAAAATGTGTGGAGGAAGAGGAGTGGAACAGGTTCTACAAAATGAGGACGCCATTCGAATTTAAAGTAACAAATCTATGAACATTCGTGTCTTAATAGTCAAATTTCATTATGAGTTACTTATATCGGTTACAAAATACTAACTTAACTTTTTGTATTTTGGAAAGAAAATCAGTGCGACGGCTAGCTCTCAATCAAAGAAAAAGGTTTATACATATCGAACTGGAAGGAGCGGTCACCTAGTCACTCGGGAAAAGATCATCGAGAAAAAGAAAGAAGAAGAGAGAGCTAAACTAGCTTCCCAAGGTTTGATAAAGGGGGAGATTGAGCTAGAGATTGGAAACATGGATTTCAATATGGACAGGTTTTTGGTGTACCTCGATTCCACCAAGCTGGCAGATAAAACCACATAAACTAACCCCAAGGACAGAGCCATCACTGCAGATATTGTAAGCATTTTCAAATAATTGGTCATTTTAATTATATATTTTAATTTTGCTGTTTATATTTTATGCTTAATTGCAGATACTGATGAATAAGGAGGCTGCTTGTGGTACATTGGGCCTGGAACACGGGGATGACATATTAATAAAGATAACTAGTAAGAAGGATCACCCAGGGAGGTATAGGGGTACTCAAACCAACCTCCCAAAAGATTATTCCATGCCCTATCCGTTCTGTAGCCGGAGAAAATGCGGTAGCAGCTCGTCCCCCAGTCTAGTAATTAGAAAGAAGCAATCATCCGTCCAACCGATAGTGAAAGCGATGATGGCATACCATGACCAGCTTGTCAAGGGGATTGCATTAGTTGGAGGAGTACAAATACCAGTGAGGCTTGAGGATCCCAAGACATTCATTGAAAAGGTTTTGGGCCAAGTCAGCAACCTAGGCCAAATCCGAGGGTGCTCAAACTGATGAGGTGGATGACGAGGAGGTAAAAAAGTGGATTACAATTTAATTTTATTTGTTTCATCCCTAGTTTCTTTTATAAACACATTGTTTATATATTTTCTAAAAATATAGTTCTACAGTGCATGACACAATGGAGAGAATGTTTCTTTGTTCGTGAAGAACCTAGATGGATCAAGGGTCATGGTGGCGAAATGATTTCTCCAGAAAATGCACCACAACCATACATCAGCAGGTGGAGTTGCTCGTGTTCGAGTTTCTGAGCCGTTCTTCTATGCCAAACCAAGAATGCCATTCGCCAACCACAAATTCATCGATTTTGGATAAGCAGTTGGACATGTCGTTGACTGGTCTGTGACTTTGATCAACCACAATTTGGATACCCCAAAGGAACATGAGAAGGAGGTGTCTGTCATTGTTTCCTCTGAAAAGAGATGAGAATGCCTAGAGGTCCCCGATGACAAGGCATTTTAATTAAATTATTATGTACTCCCTCCATTCCTGTGTTTCTGTCTTACTTCACTATTCATTAGTAAAGTTGATGCAATTTGTATTGAAAAAATCTATAAACGTACAAATGTACAAATTATCATATGATACATTGCTAGATTCATTGTAACTTATTTAGAATATCTAATTTTTTAAAATAATTTATTGGTGTACATAATTTAAGACATTAAAATAATAAAATAATCAATGAATAGTGAAAAAGAAAAGATGAGACAATTATAGAGGGACGAAGGGAGTACATATTTTTTGTTTGGTATATATTTAAGTATTTAAATGCTAATTGTGAAATTACATTGTTTCCCTGTCACATGTAACAGCCTGTCACTACTTCGTTGATGCTGCCATCTGGTTCGACAACCAGTTACAGGCTGGGGAAAAAAATACCGAGATACCAATAAAGCCGCTGAAATAGGTAATTCTATCAAACCGAGTTACTATTCTATTTGGACAAATTTTATATACTTAATACATATTTTTTAACGGGCCACATGCAAATTGTAAATCGCCGCAAATTAACTGAATGTCCAATGATAAGGGAGTTCATCACACATTTCTATGAGGTGGCAACAAAAATGAATGCTACGAGGAAGGTTACTTATTACAACCATTTTTCGATATCCACATTTGCTAGACCATACAAATGTGCCCTTGAAATCGAGAAAATGCTTGATTTTGGATGCAAGCTCAGGAATTGTCACAACATGACATAGATCTCAAACTCCCAGCTAGATTTGTGGATGAGGTATGTTTCAAATTGTTCAATTTCCATTTTCGGTTTCATAAAATATCGATGACATAAATTGAGTTGTACCCTAACAGGCACTTATAGGGTAAAGTAGAGGGCACGAACAATGGGAGAATCCAATTTTGTCTCGCAAACACAGGAAGAAATGACACCGGTCATGAGGGAGATGATATCAATAACCGAGTTGCCCTAATCTGGGAAACGATGGTTGCATCTGACGCCGACATTTTTATGGTACCCTACCTCAGGATTTCAGACACATTAAATTAATGTTTAAAGGATTATATACCAATATAACCATACCTACTTGACTAAATACCAATATAACCCTAAGATAATTTTTAGTGCAAAAATAACCCTAACTAGTTAATGTAAGTGACAATATAACCCTCAAACCCCATTTATGGAATTGACTTCCATTTTCCAACATTGACTGTATGTAAAATGTCCAAAATACTCTTGATGTTAAAATCTGAATTTGAGTTGACAAATTCACCCTTATAGTTCGTCGGACTGCCGTTGAACAGCCGCCGAACTGCCGCTGCATCGTCGCGGTAATATGTAGGGTTATATCAGCACATTATGAAAACTGATAGGGTTATATTAACACATTCATAAAACATGTAGGGTTACATCCGCACATTCGCAAAAAGTGTAGGATTATATCAATACATTCATTGATGGTTGGATGACCTTTGGTGTTATGTGTGGTTTTTATTTTGTTGTGTTTTATCTGGATTGATGGTTGGATGACCTTTGGTGTTATGTGTGGTTTTTATTTTGTTGTTTTCTTCAACTTTGGGTTTTTAATGTTAATGAGTTTTGAAATTAGTCTACAATATGTAATAATGGTGTTTAATTTGAATGACGTTGCTATGATGTTGAATTTTATGTTGCATAAGATGTTGTTATAATGTGATAATGATGTATATGATGATGTGGTTTCCAGTTAAGGCTAACCGAGTACCACACACTTAACTTTTATAATATGTACTATTATAACCTTACAATTTTTTTACGATTGTGCTGATATAACCCTATAAGTTTTAAGAATGTGCTGATATAACCCTATTAGTTTTCATAATGTACTGATATAACCCTACCTATTCCGGAGGGGGTACAGCAGCGGTCCGATGGCAGTTTGGTGAACTATAAGTGTAAATTTGTCAACTCAAATTCAGATTTTAACACTAAGGGTATTTTGGAAATTTTACATACAGTCAACGTCAAAAAATTGGAGTCAATGCTAGAAATAAGGTCTGATGGTTATATTGGTACTTATATTAACTAGATAGGGTTATTTTTGTACTAAAAATTATCTAGGGTTATATTGACACTTATGTCAAGTAGGTAGGGTTATAAAATCATTTGTTATGTTTAAATTACTATCACTTTAGTAAAATTTACTCAAGATATTAACTTTTTAAGTACTAACACATGCAACATTGGTTCGTCATCATCATTTTTCCCAGGACAAACATTGTTTTCACGTTGGACACACTCACCGGTGGTATAAAGTTGGACGATTACGTAGGAACCCAAGTTATTGTCGGGTATTACTTTCCATTGAATTAGACTTCATTCTTGCCATGAAATTTTTTAAGTTAATGTTTGAAAATAACATATCCCCAAGATTGCATGTAAATATGAGAGGGTGAGGAGGAAGAATGAACCCTTAACCAATTTCAGCTGGAAAATAATAAACATCAACGTAAGTATTCACCATAAAAATTTACACATACTTTATAGATTTTCTTTTCTCCTTATGCTGATTATACATTAGGTATTGTTGTATTCTATCTTAGCACCAACGAGGTAGGTGGGAATGTGGCTACCATGTCATGTTTTTTTAATTAATTGGGTTTATAGGGTTCCTGACCCTTTTCCATTAAAAATCAGTTGTTGCCAAAAAGACTTACATGAAGCGATGCCCGAAGGCTTATATCCAAGCGTTGTCCGTAGGCTTACATCCAAGTGTTTCCCGAAGGCTAACATTGAAGCGATGCTCGGAGGCTTACATCAAAGCGATGCCGGAAGGCTTACATCAAAGCGATGCCGGAAGGCTTACATATTCTTTGTCATGTTTGTTTTGTGTAGCAAATGAGAGAGGTTTATGAACGTTGAACGTTCTTGACTAATCTTGGGTAAATGCATGAATTGGTTCAATGCTTAGACACAGTGTAGTGTTTATAAGTGTTATCAAGCTTGTTGATTCTTTGTACTTAATGACATTAATGGGATGCCTTGAGCCATTGAACGACTAAAGGGGTCATTGGTGAGGTTTAGCGAGAGATGTCAAATTCACTCTTGTAAACTACTATCAAAGAAGGATAGAAGATTTATCTTCACAACAAGTAGTAAAGGTGTTAAATATATCATATGTTCGATGATAGATAGAAGGCTTGGAAGTTGAAGTCAATTTCCCTCAAGATCCCGTAATTTGTGTTTAATATCGTTTTAGTGTCTATTACTTAATTAGTAGATTCGTATGGTTTGATAGAGTAACTTGTCTTTCAATTGTTAACATAGAAAAACCAATCCAAAAAACCCCCCTCTTTATGTGCTTTCATATGTATGCATATATCTATATCTTGCGTAGTATTTACCATTATATGAGCAAACACTTGGAAATATACCTTGTCTCTGTGAACGACTCTGACTTGCCACTATCTACTTAGTTGTAGTTAGTAAGCAAAAAAGGCTTAAAAATAGTATCTTTGAGAGGTACGACGACTGCCCAATTTAGTCGGCCCTTTCTGAGTTGACTATATTATGTGTATTTCATTTGGGGACTGCCCAATTCTAACATTAATTTTGTTTCCTGTGGATTGGTTGTAATAGGACAATGGTGGTTATTGATGGACTTTCGACATTTACATGGATGGACTTTTCATTTCAGTAGTCACCCTGACTGTGTTAAAGTCGTACAACGTGGACAATTCAATACAATTAATATTTCAATTTCATATCAAATAGTTTTGTGAGTTTTAACATGTCATTGTTTTCAACATTAACTAGACAACAACTGATTGTTGTATGATGTTTAACTATTTCACGAGTTATCAAATATTAAATAACATGTAACGGCTGGCGATGAATGATTGTTTGTGTCATCAAATATTAAATATTATAATATTTTAGGAGAATCGATTTCTCTGCGATTAACCCACGATGTCACACAAATCGCCATGGCGACGATACCTTACCGACGTCGCATAAATCAGCGTCGGTATTTTTTGTGCGACATCGGCCCATCAAATGACATTTTATTGGACATCGTTCCATGTCAACATGCACATGGCATAACTGCCCCACAGTGCGCGAGGTCGCTTACAAGTGTCAGCGATGTTGTTGTTCTTAAGACCAATGTCGACTTGCACGAAGTCGCAACATTTCCTCTCCCATAGGCTTCCTTCTTACTCTGACCGATGTCGGTCACAGTACATGCAGACGTCGGCATGAACGAAGTCGCAACAATGTTCTCCTAATGTCGGACATCTTGCATGGACTGACGTCGGTCACAAAACCTGCTGATTTATTCGAAAATCGATGTAAATAATACTTTTTACCTATATTCTGAATCGAGGTAAAAGAATGTACTTTTTACTATGCCAGTATTTGCCTCAATTTTTTTCAGGACTAAAGACTGAGGTAACAAGTCCGGTAGAACCGATGTAAAAGATCATTTTTCTTGTAGTGTTGGAAAATATCTTAGCAGATTGGAAAATCCCTACTTACACGAGATTGGATTAGATTGGGTAAATTCCTAGTTTCATGGGATTAGATTAGATATGCTAAGTCATCAGATCAGAGTTGAAAAAGAATGTTTTAACACGGGCTCTCTTGATGATGACTTTGAAATCAACTTAAACTCTAGGAGTTGATTTTCGGCCTTAAAACGAATTTTTTTGGCTTCTCTATACATTGATTTTATTTGGTAAAAATTGAAGCTTTGTTTGTGTTTTAGATATCACTTAGAGCCATTTCTTACATCCCAATATATGTTGATAAATTGTTGGAAAAGTTCACAAGTATACGTCTTAATTTCTTGGGAGGGGCAGATCAAGCATCAACACGTTTTAATGTTAAAGGGAGTCTAATCAAGGCTAATCGGTAGCAAATGGAGCTTTCAAAATCCACCATAACAATAATTAGTTAAGATACTTACTGTCGTATGAATTACTTTGTACTGCGTCATTTCTGATTAGTGGATTTCTTCTGAATTGGTCTAGACCATGTGAATTCACCAAACTGCATAAGAAAGTCTCGTGTGCCAAATTTTATGTTTTAACATACTTGGTTAAATTGAGATTAAATATTGATTGAAATTAAATAATTGGTAACCAAAAATTTCAGGTTTCTTTGGGCATGTTTCGTCTCCACCATGTTCTTACCTCCGCTACCATTTTTTCCTCATTTTCCCTTCGCCTTCATCTTCGTCCGCTGTCGGTGTAGAGCGGGGGTTCATGTTGGTGGCGGTGTGGTGAATTGGTGGTGGGCAAGAGCTAGGGTTCAGGTTAGGGAAGAGGTGAGGGGAGGAGAGTGGGGTTAGAGCAGGGGTGACATGTGCGATGTGGTGAATTGTGGAGGTGGGGGGAGGCGACGAGTTTAGGGTGGTGGAGTTGGCTGGAGAGTAGGTTTAGGGAAGCGGTGAAGAGAGGATAATTAGTTTTCGGTGGCGACGGGTTAGGGTGTGGAGGTAAGGATGGCAGAGGTTAGGTCTGCTCTAATACCACCGATTGTCAGTTGCGGACTTTTCAAATATTTCCCAAGGTACGCCATTATCTGCTTTAATCAAGTATCATCACCAAATCCATTCAGTATTAATAATGCCCTTGACAACTATTTTCATCCAATATCTTGATATTGTTTAATTTTGTAGGAATTCGATCAAGTATTTCTGTAAGAGAAAAGTGCTAAAATAACCCAGAGTTTAGGCTAAAAGTGCCAATATAACTCTTACTGTCGAAATAAGGTGAAATTACCATTTTACCCTTACATTTTAAAAAAGAAAAATCCAGAAAATTACTTTTCTTCTTCCTGGATTTTTTCTCTAATTCGCCCCCTTCTCAATTCTCTTCTTCTTCCCTTCTCGATTCTCTGATTCGCCGTTGTTAGGGGAAATATTCTCTTCTTCTTCCTGCCACCACTCTCCACTCGGGTCCCGGCGCTTGGCTGAGCAACGCTAGGGTCTGAGCGGCGAAGGTCAT
Source organism: Rubia tinctorum (assembly GCA_032355605.1). Lineage (NCBI taxonomy): Eukaryota > Viridiplantae > Streptophyta > Magnoliopsida > Gentianales > Rubiaceae > Rubia > Rubia tinctorum. The sequence continues at coordinate 4,804 of JAULKM010119337.1, read as the reverse complement.
CTTGGGACTAGGGTTCAGTGGTGGCGGTGCTGCTCGCAAGAGGTGAGGGGTGGTAGGGCAGTGACGTAGGAGATCGGGGAAGGTAAAAGGGTGGTGAGGTAGCGGCGGAAGATATTGGGAAAGGTGGTGGGGCAGCGGCAGAGGAGTATAGTGGCGGCAATAGGGGCAACAACGGAGGAGTATATCGGTGGCGATAAAGGCAGCTACGGTAGGGGGAGACAACGAGGGCGAGATGGAGGGTGAGGCCATGGTGGCAGAGGCGGGGGAGGGGGAGGGGAAGACGACGACAGCGAGAGGGAGAGGGAGACAACGGCGGTGACAGGGAGGGGGAGACGACGATGGTGGGGTTAGGTTGGGCTAGGGTGGCGGAGGGGGGGGAGGGGGAAACGATGGGGGCGAGATGGAGGGTGAGGCTAGGGTGGCGGGGCCAGAGAAGAGGGAGGAGGAGAGTGGCTGGAAGCTTATCAACAGCAAGTTCAAAGAAAATTCACAAGAGGTGGTGTTGGCGAGCTCGAGTTTGAAGGGTCAAAGCCAGCGAGTTTTAAGGTGGCACCGACGACTTTGAAGGTTGCAGCCGACGAGTTCAAAGGTCATGCCGGCAAAGGGCAGCGGCAAAAAGCTCGAGGGATCAACGGCGAGCTCGTTGGTGGAGCTTCGAGCTGTCGGCAAAGCTTCTAGAGGCCGAAATGATAGTGCCTGTGTGTACGCGTTGTGATTAACACGTAAAACCAGCGCACGTGAAGTTCAATCGCTGGGTCTTCTCCTTCATAACCGACTAGCTCTGCTTTTGCCTGGAATCTTGCTGGAAACGCTCGCTAAGGGCCGTGGCGAGGTCAAAATTTTCTGGGAGACACGAAGAACTGGCCGTAAAGGTGAGCTGGCATCACACCGCCGTCCGTAGTGTAGAGATTTGGGTTTTCGGCTATAATGTTACGTCGTCCGTTAATACAGCTCTGGCAATAATGTGTGGCGGCGGTTCCCGGCGGTGGAGCAGCAATGAAGAAGAAGATGATGAAGGGTAAGGGTATTTCCGTTATTTCACCTTTTGTCATTGCCAAAATCTCTTGAGTCAGCGCCGAAATTAGAGAGTTAGGTTATATTGGCACAAATTTTTTAAAAGTTAAGGTTAGATTGACACATACAATGATTAGTTAGGGTTATATTAGCACTGTCTAATATTGCAGGTTTATATTGGTACTTTCACCATAAAGTTAAGATTATGGAAGTAAATAGCCCTTTCTTCAATCACTGAGAAGAATACATAGGCAATATGTACAGTGATAAAGTAAATCATCATCCATTTCTTATCGAAATAGCACACTCGCTGTAGAAAGAACGATATAGTGAGCAAATTGAGAGCTTTAGATTGCAAATGAATACTAGGATAGCGTGCGGGGAAAATGGGGGGAGGCGAGGCGGGGGTTCAGGTTGGAGAGGATGAAGGTGTTAGATTTTTAGCTTTAGATTAGAAGGTATTTTGGTCATTTTAATTATAACCAATGCTAGAATTAAGGTGTTTGGTTATATCGGCACAGTTTGACGAACAGTTAGGGTTAGATTGACACAATTGATAATAAGTTGAGGTTAAATTGACACTTTCTCATATTGTAGGGTTATGTTGAAATTTTCAACCAAAAGTTAGGGTTATAAATGTATTTAGGATTATTGAAAGTGACTCTTAAAATAAAATGTATCATTATAAGTAAAATAAACTAAAATGAAAAGTCAATTATAAAAAACACAAGTACTCCATCGGGTTCCTTATATATGTCCCCCTTTTAACACAACTTTTTTTTATGACATGTTTGACCATCGATAACTTTTTTCTACTCCCCCAGTCCCAGAGAAATTGACACATTTTGACTTTTAAAAGTCAACTGTGTTAATTTTCAACAATTAATATCTTTATTTATGTGTATGAAAAAATTCATAAAAAATTAAAAATACATGATATGATGAATCCAACAACATATAACATGATAATAGTTTTACATATATAATAATAAAATTTAATGGTTGAAGTTGGGTTAGTTTGACTTTCAAAAGTCAAAATGTGTCAATTTCTATGGGACTAAAGGAGTATATAATAACATACATCATGTGAGATGTTTTTAGATTTTCCGTGACGTGTAGTTCATAAAAAGTAAAATTTTATAATTTATTATCGTTACCAACTAAAGTTATTGATGGTTAAATATGTATTAATTTTTTTAAAAAAAGTGGACCAAAGGGAGCAGTAATAATTGCTCAAAAAGATGCTCTTGCTCTCTTTCTAATTTTTATATTAAATATAGTATATTTCAGTCTGCATGAACCGCCAAATAGAAAATTTTAGAATATATTCCAATTGGAATACAAAAATGCTGAAGGTATATTCCAAAGCATGTTTTACGATGAGTTTGACTTCTCCAAATATTCAATCAAGGTCGCCTAAGGAAATAACAAGAGAATGCCACCCAAAATGGACTTTCTATTACAGATTTGACATTTCTTTCTTTGTTCTCGATTATGACAAATATTTTATTGAAAAAATAAGACTCGTGGAACATCATTCGTCCTAGTATCTACTTTCTGGTTACGCACTCCCTCCACAGCTTAAATCACATAGTACCTCTATTATACGGTAAGTTTACTATTTCACATTAACACCTTCAAATTTTGGTTATATATTTAATAAATAAATAATATAATATAATTATATGTGATATTTTTAAATATTAATTTTTTTACCAATATTATATGTAAATAAACATATTAACGGTCAAATATATTTCTCAAAAAATCGTGAAAAAGATTCTGTGCAGTTTATGCTATGATAGAGGGAGTAAAATATTTTGGGATAAATAAATTTTAACCCTAACTTTTAACTGAAAGTGCCAATTTAATTCTGCAATCTGAGAAAGTGTCAATTTAACCATCACTAATTATTGTATGTGACAATCTAACCCTAACCTTCAAAAAAATTATGCAGATATAACCAAACTCCCTTATTCTATAACCAAACTCCCTTATTCTGCGTTGACCCATGAAATTACGTCAATGACAATAAATAAAATGATGGAAATACCCTTGACTAAGAAGCTAAAAATTGATATCTAAAATACACTCAATCTTCTTCTTCTTCACTGCCACTGTTCCACCGGGGCTGCTGCTACTTCTTTGCCGCCGGAAACTTCCTCCGCTGCCGCCAGAAACTTTGCTCCTTTCTTCATCGCTTCTTCCCTCATTGGCACCACCGTCGGCCGCCACCACCCCCACTCCTCTCACTGCCACCCTTCCCGATCTCCTCTGCCCAGCCCCATCCCTCCCTAGTCGAACTCCTCCGCCCAACCCAGCCCTCCCCTAGCTGCTTGCCATCACCTCACCACCCCTCCTGATATCCTCCACCCATCCACACCCCTCTCTAACCGCTCGACACCAACCCACTACTCTCCAGATCTCCTCCGCCCAGCCCCACCCTTCCCTAGCCGCTCGCCACCACCTCGCCACCCCTTCCGATATCCTCATCCCTCTTTCCTTCCCTCACCCCCGTTGTCCACAGGATGAGACCTTAGCTCACCACTCCCGCCGCCCCCAAGGACGAACTCTTGCCGTTTGCTCCACCCTGTCATTCAAGAAATGGAAGCGGAATCAAGGAAGACGGGGAACACCGCTCGCCACCTCCCCGCTATTCGAGTAACAGAAGCGGAATCGAACAAGACGGGGAACACTGAAGAACCCTAAAGGAGCACGGGGAACATTAAAGGAGGAACCCAAAATTGATGGAGGAAGACGAGGAACTTCGGGTTTTGTTTGATGGAGGAAGACAGGGAATAATGTCTCTTTCATCTTTTAGTATTTTTTTCTTTTTCTAGGCAATGATAAAATGGTCTTTTCAAAAAAAATAAGCCATTAAACCATTGACTAAAAAGTCAGCGCAGACAAAGATTATTTTGGCAATTTATGAGATTGCAAGGTTATATTGACACTTTCAGCCTAAAGTTAGGGTCATTTTATCATTTAACTCAAAACATTTAACGATTTAATTTTTTTAGAGTTTAGTGCCCATATGATCCTATGTTTTGGTCGAAAGTGCCAATATGACCCTGTAAAATCTGAAAGTGCGATTATAACCCCATTATTTTCTTGAAAGTGCTAATCTAACCCTGACAACCTGAATTTGGTCGGAATTATGTGAATTGACCATTATACCCCTCTTGAAAATAAAATTTTTAAAAAATGTCTAAAGAACTATTTTACCCTCGTCATTATTGCTTCTATGAGAATTGAAAATTTCTTCTCCATCTTTGCTGATACCCTCCGCCGTTCTCCATAGCAATTTTGCTAACACCTTCCGCTGTTCTCGGTGGTGAAGCACCCTGAATCCAACTCCGTTCTCCATAGCGAAGGTATCCATTTTTCGGTGCTTGACCAAGCGGTGCAGAAAAATTGTGGCGGATGGTGGCGTGTGGCTGTGGGGCTGGCTGTGCGGGTGGAAAGTGGGGAGAGGGAATAGTGGCAAAGGTCTCCATTGAACAGAGCCGACAGTGAATCAGATGAATCGGGTGGTGGTGGTGAATCGGGAGATTCGACAATGAGAATTAAGTCGGTGGTGGCGGAGAGAATGTAGGGTTGTGAGTGGTAGTGAATCAGGTAGTGGCAGAGAATCAGGAGCAGTGGCAGTGAGAATCAAGCGGGTGGTGGCGGTGAGATGGAGGGTTACAGGTGGTGGTGGGTGGCGATGAATCCGTGGTGAATCAGGAGCAGCGGCGGTGAGAATCACGCGGGTGGTGGTAGTGAGTATTGAGCGGGTGGTGGAAGTGAG
>JAULKM010119336.1:0-38314 GCA_032355605.1 Rubia tinctorum | reverse complement strand
TGTTTTTATCAAAAAGAAAAGGAATATGTTGTTTCAATTCTGATTTTATTGTGTTGTTAAATATATGTCTTTTCAGCTGAACAAACTAAGGAAGCCTTTGATGTTTCCAGAAACAACATTGAGCTTCTTTCAATGTTTTATCTTCCTCACCTCAGCAAGATGATGTACAGGTAACTTATACTGGTTACTGCATTTATTTGGAAGTGGGATTTATGTTTCTTGTAAGCATGTTAAAACCGATCAAGAAAGTCCGACTTTTCTTCTTGAAAAAATTAAATCAATTATTCAGTATTTTCTTCTTGTAAGCAACATATTCTCTCCTTCAGAGATTTCTTGTAAGCACGGGATCGAGATTTTGTGTTGTTGCTCTTGTTTTGCCTTTTCTCTCTGCTAATTCAGTGAATTTTGCGGAGCTAGGAGTGCTTTGCTGGAGTTTAGATGCTGACATATGTGAAGATGAAGAACTCAAAAAAATACATAAAGAATGAGGCTACTCGAGTATGGTAAGTGAGCTTTTCTTTAAGATATGCATATGTGACTGTTGATTAATTCTTATAAGTTAAAACTTACAGGACTATCGCGATGTTGTGCCTGAGGATATACCTGACTATGAGGAGAAGATCAAGATGTTCTCCGTGGAACATCTTCACGCTGAGGAGATATGCTGAGGAGGAGATCCATGTCTGCATTGCTGGCTCTGATGAGTATATAAGCAGTCTCTTGACATTATTGTCCTGTGACTTTGTATCTTCTGGTGTTTTTATGCGTAAATTTCCTGTGGTAGGCTATTATGACGCGAGAGATCATAGCGATGCTTGGATTCGCGTCTGGCTTAGAAAATGCGCTTTGATTTTATGCTTCTTGCTGGAATCTGTCATCGTTTTACTGTCGATACTTACAACTACATTAACAGAGCAGCGGGAAAGAATGAAAGAGTCGGCGGAAGCAGTGGCGGCAGCCCGGAGAGAGGCTTCAAGCTCTTAGAGATGCCCAGAAAGTGGTCAACACTCCCGACAGACCCATCCGATGGAGAAGGAGATGCGGACCAAGAGCACAACAAGAAGTAAGTGTCGACACTCTTCTATTATGATTTTTGCTCTAGGTTTTATCAATGTGTATTAACAAAGCATTGGATGTGAATGTGCATGTGCAGAGATGTGAAGATATGAATGGGCTGAGATTTATAGGCAGGTGTGGATATTGCTGCTGCATTCTGATTTTATAATTATGTGAATTTTCATTTTTGTGAATAGTCTTGGATTCTTGAACGAATTAGATTGTGGATCTTGAAAAGGATAAAGGAAAGGAAATTATGTGGGTCAATTAGTAGTTATTGGAAGTTGATGTGCTAAATTACAAATATTAGAAATGGGATTACTGAATTGTAAATGATAAAGTTTGAGGGACTGATTTGTAATCAGTGAAAATTCTTTATTTTTAATGCTCAAGATTCATTTTGCGACGCTTCCAAATGTAGCTTATTTTTTGCGACGCTTTGAGTTGTAACACTCATTGTGACGCCCTTGCATGTCCTAATATTTGCGACGCTCAAGCATATCACAGTATTTTAGTGACGTCCATGCATGTCACGGTATTTTAGTGACACACAAATTAGAGGCACTTTCACAAAGCGTCACTAATCATTTTAGCGACGCTTTTAAGTGTCTGTACTGTTAAAAAAAAAAATCACAACAGGAGTTTTTTTTGTAGTGAACCTAAAAGAACAGCAAAATGTATAGTATCAGATTGGTAAATTTGAACTAATAGGTATCAAAATTTGTACATGCCAAGTTTAGTTTTTACCTTTTAAGGAGTACTGTTAATGACAAATACAGATGCAAATAAAAGAAGCCCTATTATAAATTATTTAAATAACTTTCTTCACTGAGAGCACAGTCACAAGAAAAGGCTTATTGATCAGAAATGGCATGAGAACACTCCGCATTTTTCTATAGCCAAGACTCCCTTTAGAGGTTAAGAAAAATATGAGGCAGATCAGCATCGAAAAAGGTAGCAGCAAGTCTATAGATCTGGACAGCAAATTATTTTTTGCTCCAATTATCTGATTAAATATTAAATATAACATATCAAACGTAACGGTTATCAAGTCTATAGATCTGGACTGATAGTTACGAACATAAGTTACATATCATAAACTAGCATCAAACTGAAAATATAAATGAGGTTTTAAACTGAAAGGCTAATATGAAAACGAAGTTGCAAACATCTACTAATTTGTCAACGTTGAAGCCATATACTGCATAGGGCATGTTTGTTAAACCAGTGCTTATAAATAAAACTGACGTATTTTAAAAGCATGAGGAGACATGCTTCTGTTTTTCCCTCCAAAGAATAGGTTACGCTTTTAAAATAAATAATTTTTTAGGAGTTTACCAAACACTAAATAGATGTTTAGATTATAAACAAAACACTTATAACTTCTGCCAAATAAAGCTAATCTCCCAGGTTTCTTAATTAAATGTCAGAGAGTATAACAAAATACAATAGTCATTGCAATACTTTCCAATCTATCACCAGGGCCGTTTCAAATATTATGGAGGTCCTTCCAAAAAAATTAATCTGAGGCCCTCTAAGAGATAATATATATATATATATATATGTTTTTTATTAATCATTAAATATCAAACATTTATTCATGGACAATGTAATTTTTAATATACTAGTGAAAGTTTATTTGAAGAGTACTATCCTCCTAGCTTTTCTGAAGCAAAAAAATCAATTAATTATTCATAGTTTATTTTCTCAAGCAAATTATTCTCGATTATAACAACCCTCAATAATTTGACAGTCGAATCACATCCCAAATATATCAGAAAACACACAAAGATCAAGTACCACGGAATCCACTAAATTAACTCCTCTTAACCAAGCATTGTTCTAACATTACCGGTAAGGCATACAAGGTTTGGTGCATCTATTTCAAACTTTACATCACAAGTTGTATTATTATAATTTAAAAATAAAAGAAATATAAAGTGTGTCTACAAGAGCCGCATGTCAGATTTTAAAAAAAATACGCGAAAAAGTTGTCGCGGACAGAGCTGCACTGTAGTATGCAAATACTCCGTATGGAAAAAAAAAGTAAAAGAGAAAATCAATATGAAAAAAATAAAAAATAAAAATCCATTCCCGCCAATATGAAAAATATAAAAAACCCCATTTCAGTAGAGCTCTACTGCAGATCTAAAAAAAATAAAAATAAATAAATACTATCTTCTCATCCCCATACAACATACTTTGAATAATTGAATCCCTAAATCATATATTATCTTTAAATCTTGTAGGAAAAGTTTGATGACTGAAAATATGATATACAATTATAGCAAAAAAATCATCACAATTAAATTCACGGCCTCACTCTCTTGAATATCAAAATTGAAGAGTTGAAGTAGGTATTAAGAATCAGAATCAGAAAAAAAAAGAGAGGATATTGTGTGAGAATCGTTGATTAGTACAAAATCAAATTTATAGGAAAAATTTAGGGGTTAGGATAAGAAAATCAATTGAACTAAAACTAACCGTTGGAAGAAGAGTAGAAGACGAGGCGGCAATGGTAATGAAAATTAAAGAACCTCGAACAAGATGATGCCGTGTCCATGAAATATTAAGATCTATATTTATCTGGGAAATCTAAATCGGTATAAAAAAGGAAAGAAAATAGACCTTCTATATTTATATTTAATTTATATTTATTAAATACAGCCAAGGCTTAAAGATTGGTCCTCAGAGGCCCAATTCCGTTGCTCACATGTACAATTAGACGGCCATGTCTATCACATGAGAAACACACAGAAAAGTATCATATTAAAAACCAGGGCTCAATATTCTAAATGCACGTGAAAGCATTTATTAAAGAGTTAAATCCTTAATTACTTGGAAAAGAAGAAATCTCTACTTTGTCTCCGGACAAAATTGCTTGGTTACTCTATATCCAGACCTCCCAATTTTAACTGATTGCGCACAAGAACAAGGAGTACTTCCCTCGTCCCAAGTCAAATTTTACATATCTTTTTCACGTTCATAAAAAAACTTAACCATTAAAATGTTTAACTACGTATAATAACGGAAAACATAAAATTACTTTTGAAAAACTACTTATTATGACGAATCCAACAATATCACACACGATAATATTATTACTTATATCTATTCAAATATACTGTTAAAGTTTGATAGACAATAGTGCCAAATATAAGTGTGCTAATTGAGATGAGGCAGATGGAGTAATAAATTTAAAGCAAATATCACATCAACAACAAAATCACCTCAGAGTTTACATACCTACCAAGGTTATTGCGTATGAAGTAAGTGATACGTCTCAAAACCGATCAAGGAGCACCGTCAAAATCCTTGATCATGATCTGCAAAGAAACAAGTCCCGGGAAATTTCAGGGAAAAACTCTCTGATACTTAAGTTAGTCAACTATATGAATATCGTATAAAAAGAATGAATCCTGAAAGTGTAGACGTACCTTGTATTATAACTAGCTAATCCTAACAATATTTGATTATTACTTAACCTCTTCATGACACTAAATTTCAATAAATACGGTTATAACATTGATAGTTTCTCTTGAGTTTATTGGGCCGAAATAGGCCCAATGCTTTATTTGGGTTTACTAGTTTTAACCATTATCAAAAACCCCCATAAAACTAAATATCTCATCGAGACTACAAAGTGCTTAATATATCGCGATGATAATGACTCGAAGGCTCGAATCCAAGAGCGTTCGAGACAACTCCATCGAGTTCACTCATGTATGGGATCGAAACATGTCGAGATCATTTGGGTATTATCTTCGAGCCTCGAGGTGGTGTTTATTTTTTAAATTTAAACCTTTTGCAGAATTTGAAGAGACGCGCATTTTAGCCAATTGTACCACATGGCGCGTGAACAATGGTTTCTTCTATGAAAGATATGAAAAGATTCTCACGCCTTTTCAAACTCTTAGTTTTTCAAAATAATCATTGTGCGACCCCCTGACCCAGAAGCAAGTAGGACAGTACGTATTTTATCAAAATAAAAATACATGATTAGGATTGTATAATAGAATATCTAATAAGAATGTCATTATGTAATGCAAAATTTAAATTATTATAAATATTTTGGAATAATATAAAATGATTAAAAATTAATAAAGTGAAAAATTAAACAAAATAAATAGTAATATTAATTAAGTGAATTATAATTAATGAAGAAAAAATTAATATAAAGAAGAAGGGAAATTCATCACTTTTAGTTAAAATTGATTATGCTTCAATTCTCTCAGCCCAAGACTAAATAAAAGAAAATAAAAAAAACGAGCTAAATACTGGTTACAGAAACGTAAAAAGAAGAAGGAAAAGAACAAAATGAGAAGAAAAGGGAGGAAGGAAGAAGAAGAGAAGGTTGTGGAAGAAGAACAAAAATTCTGGAAATTTGTAGTCGCTACAGGTATTGATGAAGCAGAGAGGTGAGCTGTCAATGTAGGAAGGGTTAAAAAACACTTGTAAGAACGTAAGTTGCGGACGTGAAATAAATTAAACCTAATTCATTATGAGATTGGGGCGAATTCAAGTCCATGGCTGCCTCAATTCTAGTATAAATAGGGGTGTAGAATTTCATTTGTTAAGCATCCTCAAATTTTGAAACACGTGTTTGAAGTTTCCTAGGAAAGAGGAGAGGCTTTGGAATTGCTTGCGAGAGAAGGATTAGAAGAAGAACTTGGTAAGTAATATAATGGTTTTTAGAAATTAGAACTGATATTAGAATTTGTAGAGATAAAATAATTTTGGCTGTGATTATGAACTTTTGTGTTAAAATGATTATCTGGTTTTATATTATCAAATTTAGTGTATAAGCTCTTTACATTTCTTCATCTTTGTCTGTGGGGTATTTTTCCAAATTTTATATTGTTGGATTTTAGTAGGATTTCCTCAGTTTTGTGATTCTGTCAATTTGTTTCTCTTCTTGTTGCCTTCGATAACTGTGCTTAGTAATGTTGCTTTGAAACTTAGAATGGTAGTGCCACTATGAATGTACTTTGTTGGCATATAGTCTGAATAGTTGCAAGTATGCTTGCTACACTTATTAATTCTGCACCTGAACGGAGATTGTGCGTAATGTCTAACGGAGGCGCGAACCGGGGTAGTTGTCCGTCATTCTTCTTAACACTGCGTTCAAACCCTTACTATCAGCATTATGAGAACGATAATTTCCACCAAATAGAATCAAATGAAATTTCATTTGTCATGTTCTTTATGAAATAAAACGTAATAAAATTCCATCTATAAAGTTTAAAAAGCGCCAGTACATGGTCTGTAGTATATTGTATATGATTACTCATAAGTATACAAGGGTCATTTTGGAAGAAGTGCTCGAAGTCTAAGTGGGAATAAGACCAATATCTTTTATACTAACATTGTGTATAACCTGTGGGAGACCAAGGTTATTTTCGGGCAGATCATAATCGAGTTTGGGACTATTGGTGATTTTTTAAAATAATTTTTGCACTCAAGTCCCTACAAGGAATTGAGAGAAGTCTAAATCCGAAATTGGAGATAAAAATTTGTTATTCACACTTACAGGATAATTTTGTTCTTATCTGGCATAAACAGGTCGTCAGAAGGGTTGGCAATCTTACTAGCGAGTTTTTACCACACTTTTCAAAAATTATACTTTGCCCCATAGAAACAACGTCGCATAAGGTTTGCACATGACGAACCAATGACTGACACTAAACCGACATTGGATAAATCAAAATTTCCAGCGAGAATGAAATTTTGAGCCAAAATTTTGAACAATTCCCCCCAACCCCATATCATTTAAAGCAGATTCAGCAATAAGACCCATTAATTTCTCATCTCCAACACATTTCCTCCTAACCCAACTCCACAACTTTCTCTCCATTCCTTACATTTAAACTACTCAAGAACCCAATCTAATCTCTTCTCCCAAAATTCAAAAAGTATCCTAGGATAGAGCATCTCCGGGTTCAAATTACTAGAGGTAGTTTACCATCTATTCCATGTTCATTTAGAAATTTTATTAACATACTTTCTACATGTTATTCCCCATTGAACAATGATTGAATATTTCCATTAAGTATGTTGTTGACTATGTTGCATGTTTATTGTGTATATTGATTGTGTTCCCAATATCATGATATGTTTTTAAGGGGTGGGGAAAAAAGATGATATTAGGTATGATTTTGGACAATAATCAAAATTTTGTATGAACACGGGTTGAATGTGCGACGTTGGTAAGTTTATCGTCTAGTACGATATGTGACCGAATGGTTACATAAGTTGCATTTGGCGGGAACTAACGGGAACATCTATGAATATCCGATATCGTTCATCATTAAGACATTGCGACTTCGGTCATTCAATCTTTTGACGTTGCCTTCAAGCATTCCATGTTAAAAATTTGTCAGACGCTCTTAGCTTTAATATTTGTACAACCATTAGGGACAACCCAAATATAGCATAAATTTTGTTTCATGTGTATCTGTTGTAAGAGGACAATGAGAGTTATTGATGGACTTACAAAACATACTTGTCATTTCCGTAGTCCCCATGCAATTGTTAATGCCGGACAATGTACACAAGGAAGTATCAATACAATTAGTCTGTCAATTTCACAGCAACCTTTTGAATTTTACAATATTGGTAATGTCAGTTTTTAAAATAAAATGTAATGGCTATCGACGAACGATTTTTTGTGTCATCAAATATTAAATATTAGAATATTGTACGAGAAACTATGTCTAACCGATTTGCTTGCGATGTCGCACAATCAGGTGCCAAAATGAAATTTGACCGACGTCGCATGAACTAGCATTTTTTTTGCTACGTTGGCCACACAAAACGATGTTGTATAAATCACCATTCCACATCAGCGTGCAATGTCGCTTCTAATGGTCTGTGACGTCACTTTTAATAGGAGCGACATTGACTTCGACGACGTGCTCCATTTCCTCACCCATCACATATCTTCATGCTATGGCTGACATTGCTTGCCTATGGATGCCGACGTCGGTTTCAGAAATATCACAGGTTTGACCCATAATGGCCGCCCTACTACCTTTGACCAACGTTAGTCACAAAACTATGGATTTCGGTTAAAAACCGAGGTAAAAGGTTCTTTCTACCTCAATTCTGAACCGAGGTAAAAAAGATACCTTTTATTCTGGTTGTATTTACCTCGGTTCTTCCAAGACTGAAAACCGAGGTAAAAGATCCTGTTTCTTGTAGTGTTACCGCCTTATACCATGCCACAAAACCAAGCTCAAGGAGCAGGTTTAAGTTGAACACTGAGATCATGGATGCAATAGTAAACATGACCAACTTGGCCAAGACTAACGAGGTAGCAAAAACTTGAATCTCCTCAAGACTCAAGGCTTTGGAGGGGCATATGAGCGATATAATAGAAGCGGTGATTCGATTGGAAGATCGATATTCCAAAGATACACCGTCTCAAGTAGAACTCGAAGATATGGTGAGTGAGGTCACCTTGAGAAATGAATTTGAGTTCCAAGGGGATGAGAAGTCGGTTGTTGAAGCAAAGAAGTTGAGGAAGAGGTGATTGTGCTACATTCATTATTCTTTCCAGCATCACCCCTACCCACACCAAATGAACCAACTCCACCATTTTTGAAATTCTTGAAGGAGACAATAGGGGAACCAGGTGATTATGCAAAGCTTCCAAACCACCCATCTTCTTTAAAACCAACTCCATCTCCACAAATTCTCCTCTTGGATAATTTATACCCCCAGCTCTCTACTTTTGGATACTCATGGTGAAAGGGTTCAATCTTTCACCATTTGGATAACATTAGGGTCGTGCTCACAACCTTAAATATACGGATCTTCTCGGGAGGCAACCCGAGCTTTTAAGTTAGGCCTGTGTTTTTCTTTTATTGAAAAAAATTCTCAACCATGTCCTTAAACCTTACCCAAAACCACAAAAATACCACCACAATCCACCACCAAAACCACCGTCTAGGAATAAAATTTTGGGTTTTTTGAGAAAACCTTTGCATGCTAGTTTACGCTTAGGTCTTTGCTTGTTCTTTTTTACTCAAGGACAAGTAAAAGTTTAATTGTAGGGGATTTGATGAGACATCAAATTTATGTGTTTTTTGAAGCATTTAGCATCTCTTTTGTCATCTTTTTGTTGGAAGATTGCTAGATTTAGGTAGGTTTACACCATAAGAGTTTTGAATAATTGTTTTTGATTTTTGTATCTAAATCCTTTATTTTGTAACGTATTTTGAGTCTAATGAATTTTTGGTCCTTACGAGCATCTAGATTCCTTTTTGTGAGCTTAATTTGTAGATTGCTTGTAAGCACTTCAGAGTGGTTTAATGAAGGCCATTCGTAAGAATGGTAGAAGATTGATGACCATGAGTCAAAATGTGGTAGAAGATATAAGGGTCGAAGAATGGAGACAACGAAGTAGATGAATTGTGATCCGGATGTTTGAACCAAGTTTTTATAATGTTCCGAGAATAACCAGCCTCCAAGGATGATACTATTAGATTTTTCTTCTCAAGCACTATAAAATCAATTATAAGAATTCCAAAATTAGATTAGAGGTTCACCCATATCAATGCAAAGAAGTTGAATACAAATGCAACCGCACAGGCACACTGCAAGTACACTTAGGCGCGCGACTGGGAGCCCAAAACAAGGGGAAAAATCAGCCCTCAGAAGCAAAACATTCAGCCCACGCGGTGAAGTGTGCTGCCGCGCACCTCTACTACACTTTTAACTTTTCTTGATCAAATTAGACTATAAATAGCCCCACTCATTCCCCATTTGGATAAGTCTAACTTGGGGCATCAAAACCCTAGTTTTTCTTCATATTTTATTAGTTTTTGTACTTTTTCCATGAATTCTTTTAGTTTTTATGAGTTTTCATAATCTAGGCTAGATCTATCACTTGGGAGCAATTGATTGAATCTTCCAAACCTATGTAGTGAGATTCTCTAATTCACTCTTTCATGAACATTTCTTGCTTAGCATTTGTTGTGCCATTAATGTTGATGTTTAATTCATTTATGCTATGAGTTGTTTGGGAATATGAAGTGTTTTTATGATTAAATGCTAGGGTGTTAGGAAAGTGTACAATTTCTCATCTCTTTGGCATGGAAATCCAAGAACATGGAATTAGAACTTCTTGTTGGGTAAATGATATTAATCTTGCTGGATGAGTATGTTAATGAGGTTTGTTATCATATTTATGCTAAGGTAGGACTAAAATGTAGAATCTTGAATGTTGGTTATTCTAGGTTAAACCTAATAAATACTCTGTTTGGTTAAATGGCTAGACATTTGGTAGAATGATTGTAGTTGCTATCAAATATATGGTTCTTTGTGTATGATGCCATTGATGAAATTCCTTTAGGATGTGTTTGTCTAAAGTAATCTTTAATTAAGTTTGCAAATAGTCGTTGATCGCCTTTGTGAATTACTCTTAAGAAAAAAGGAATGTTTATCTTTGAAATGGAAGTGATAACATTCAACATATGCAAATAATGTGAATGAATGAGTGATTGATTCTATGATCTATAAGAGGTTCGAAAGTGGGAATCAAATGCGCCCAAAACTTTGTCATTTGTGTTTTCATCCTTTTTCTTAGTATGTTGTAGCATTAGTATAATTACCTTTATTTGATAGTTACCTTGTTTTATCTTCATAGCATAGGAAATTCAAACCAAAACCATCTCTTTAATTGCTTATATATATGCGAGACAATTATGTTATGTGAAACCAAATATAGACCATTAGATTATTCAATCCTATAGTTGTTGTGATCAAATTAAAATATAGGGAGATTAAAATTGAGGTCACATTTTCAGATTATAAGCCTAGTATCGGGTCAAAAGAAAACGTTTTCGGGTTATAAGCCTAGTATTGGGTCACATTTTCAGATTATAACTTTTTTCTCATGAACATGGAAAAGAATCATCACCTCAGCCTTGGGAATCATGTGATCATGGAGACTTCCATTAGATGTCAATTTCGATACCCGAATTAAGCCATTTAACTAGCTTCTCGTTTTAACTAGCTTCTTGAACGTTCTCCTAAATATTCAGGTTACATTTTGTTTTTATTATAATTTGGAGGTGCTCCAAATTTAACTTGGAGGCACTTCAAGTTAATCTTATATGTTCTTCAAGTCAATCTCGTAGCTTGTAGGTGCTACGAGCCATAGTTGTAGGTGATTCATGTTTCGAAGGAGTTTTAAGTTTAAATTGTAGGTTCTCCAAACTATTCTTGTAGGTGTTTCACGTTAACATAAAGGTTCTGAAAGTTAAACTTGTACGTGCATCAAGATATACTCATATGTGGTTCAACTCATGCTTGTAGGTGTTTCAACTTGTAATTAGGAGGTCCTTCAAGTTTAACTTGTAGGTATTTTAAGTTATAACTCAAATGTTCTTCAAGTTTAACTTGTATGTTCTTTAAGTTAAACTTGTAGGTGCTTCAAGTTATTCTCGTAGGTGCTTCAAATTATAAATAGAAGGCGATTCAAGTTTAACTTATAGGTTCTCCGAGTTACACTTGTAGGTGCTTCAATTTATTTTTGTTAGTGCTTCAAATTATAATTCAAAAGGTATTCAAATTTAAACTGCATGTGCTTCAAGTTATGCTTGTTGGTACTTCTAAGTATGCTATTAGATGCTTCGAGTTATAACTTGTAGGTGTTTCAAGTTATAACTTGTATGTTCTCCAAGTTATACTCGTAGGTTCTTCAAGTTTTGCTCGTAGGTTCTTCAAGTTATTCTCGTTGGTGCTTCAAATTATGACTAGAAGATGATTCAAATTTAACTTTTATGTTCTCCGAGTTATACTTGTAGGTGCTTCAATTTATATTTGTCAGTGCTTCAAATTATAATTCGAAGGTGATTCAATTTAAACTGTATGTGCTTCAAGTTATGCTTGTCAGTACTTCAAAGATGTTTGTAGGTGCTTCGAGCTTTAACTTGAAGGTGTTCAAGTTTAACTTGTAGGTTCTCCAAGTTATGCATGTTGGTGCTTCAAGTTATGTTCGTAGGTGCTTCAAGTTATTATCGTAGGTGGTTCAAATTATGACTAGAAGGTTATTCAAATTTAGCTTGTAGGTTCTTGTATTTATACTTGTATGTTCTTCGATTTATGTTTGTTAGTGCATCAAATCATAATTCGAAGGTGATTCAAATTTAAAATGTATGTGCTTCAAGTTATGCTTGTTGGTATTTCAAAATATGCTTATAGGTGGTTCGAGCTATAACTTGAAGGTGATTCAAGTTTAACTTGTTGGTTCACCAAGTTATGCTTGTTGATGCTTCAAGTTAAGCTTGTAGGTGCTTTAAGTTATTCTCATAGGTTTTCAAATTATAAACATGATGTGATTCAAATTCAACTTGTAGGTTCTTGGAGTTAACTTGTAGGTGCTTCAATTTATGTTTTTATTGCTTCAAATTATAATTCTAAGGTTATTCAAACTTAAACCGTATGTGCTTCAAGTTATGCTAGTTGGTACTTCAAATTATGCTTGTAGGTGTTTCGAGCTATAACTTGAAGGTGATTCAAGTTTAACTTGTAGGTTCTCCAAGTTATGCTTGTTGGTGTTTCAATTTATTCTCATTGGTGCTTCAAATTATGCTCGTAGGGGTGCTCTTGCATTCATATCAGTCTAAAGCATGAGATCAGTGCAGAGAAACAGAGACAAAAGAATGTTTAATGAAAGAGAGAACTGATAGTAAAAGGGTATTCAGACCATTAGAGAAAAAGCACATTCAGGTCATAATACCTAAAACCTTTCATCTTAAAACTTGAAGCACATTCAGACCACATGTAACATCTAAATCTGACACTGGGAATGGATATCTTATCCATTATAATGATTCTTTTCTGGTCCTGTTTCAGTGAACCGGGTATGGTCTTGAATGTTGATTTTTATTGCCTCATTTGCAAGGTAATTAGGCATGGTTCTTCAAGTTATTCTTCGCTATCATAAAATGCAAGATTATACAAGAGATCTTGTATTTTTTTCTTAATTTTTGACTTTAATGTAAAGAAGCATCTCATAATAAGCCAAGATAGGAAGCGAAGTTTCATCTTTGAGAAGTTCATAGAAGAAAAGAAACCCGGGAACCAAGCTTCAATAAGCAAGATACTTCAGGAATGGACCATAAGATGATTTTTCTATTTGGAATCCTCATTTCCTCATCAACTCAATTTTTTTGTAAAACACAAAATTCTGATTCAGTGAAGCTTTTTTATCATCCGTCTTCCGTGCAGTTTCAATGCAAAGACGTATCAAAGAATTGAATTCCTTCACTCCAGTTTCTTACAACTAGCCGGTCAAAACGAATTGAATGGTATATTTTAAATATTCACCTATGCCTTCGCTCCCTAGAAATTTCTTTCCTAAGGATATGTTCCTGTGAGATGTCATTGGGTTCCAAGACAAGACCATAACAGTGTCATAACTTTCATCACCTCCACTATCCAGATGACGTAGATCCTCCTAATCAAAATTTGGATCACTTGCATTATCGACAAGCGCACAAACACAGACTTCCATTTAGCTAGAATGACCTAAAAAACAAAACAAAAAACATTCCAGTTGAAACACTGTCATCTACTAACTGTATTCCGCTATCTAAAATTTTGACAAGTGTAATCTGAATTAATTTTTAAGTTTTTACAAAATAGACTTATTGCCTAACAAATTAGCATGCCCTGAGGAAAGATTAGCCAATTATTAGAGATAAAATACATAAGGAATGCAGAAAATGAAGCATAATACTTAGCTTACCGCATGAAGCTGAATATGACTCCATGGAAATCATCTTGGAAGATTCCTCTGCGAGCAAAATGCAGAAATCATATTATAAGAAAATTTCATAAAATTAAAATCGAAACAGAATTACCAGTCCCCGTGTGTATGAAAAGGCAATGTGGCTATTGAATAAATGAAATAATCAATAGGAGGTATACTGTCGTAGTTGGAAGGAGAGTAAAAAAATAGTCCCGGTATACTATCGTATTAGCATAGAAAAGGCAAAGAAAACTAAAGAGATGGGAAAATATCAAACAGATAACATTCAAACATTAAATTAGTACAAAAGTGAAATATTGCAAATACTCTTTCTATCTCCGTAAGTTGTACAAAAATATCTAACAAGTTTCATCAAGTATGATGAATAAAAAGCTGAAATAAAACATTCAAAATAAATGTTGAAGGGCCAGCATGTGCATGGAATTCAATATCTAGGCTCAGATAAACAGAAACTGGTATCAATGAAACACAATACTTTATTACTTTCTCATAAACTGCACGGAGTAATAGCATGGGAATTAGTTCAAATAAAGGGAACCACCTGAAGAAGAAGCATAACCCATAGTTTAGTAAGATTAAGAAGAAGCATAACCCATAGTTGAGTTATATCATAGCCTTGCATGTACAAGAATCGACCGCCGTCTTCACAATGCCCATATCCACCATCTTTTTGGCTAAATCCATATTTTGAGACAAACTAACGAGTGTCTGCGCTTCAAGCTCAAATGCCTCTTGCATTAACATAGAATCAGAATCCCGTTATCAGAACAATATACCAAAACCAAAAACTAAGCTTGTATTCAAAGGAATCTAATCAATAAAAAATTCCAAACAAGCATTCTCTTAAATAAAACAAACATTTAAACAATCAAACAGGTGAAAACAGAAGAAAATTAATATAAATTGACAAAGAATTGAAATTCAAAGCAATCCAAACCTTTAAAACCATAGAAAATTGAAGGAAAGGAACAGTTGCAGCGAAGGAAGGTGGAAACGGTAGAGGAGGGCAGAGAAAAAGAGGTTAATGGTGGTTACTATCAGAAGAGAGGCGGTTAGTGGAGGAGGATAGTGGGGAGAGGTCAGTGGCGGAGAAGGGAGGAGAATAAGAGATTAGCGAAGAAAGAGTGCAGAAGTCGGTGACAGAGGAGGGAAATTAAAACAAATATGTATTTTAGGTGAATTTTTGTTATTGAATATAGGCTCTTAGATCAGATTGTTTGAATTTTCCAGATTTTTTCTCACATAACAAGGTTGTCTCACATAAATTAAGTTGTCTCACATGAAACTGATTATATATATACATGCTTATATCCACCCTCCCTCTTCTTCGTGGACGACCCCAATTTTCCACTATCTAATTAGTTGCATTTAGGAAGCTTTTAGAGCTTATAAATTGTAACTTGGAGAGGTACGGCGATGACCTTTGAATAACATCAAGAACCGGAATGCTAACCTCAACCTTCTCGAAGACTTTGCGAATATGCGCCTCATTGGTTGTCACTTTGGCCTTCCCAGTAGAGTACTAGGAAATGGCTGCGAAGGGATAACCTTGCCTCAATGGTGGGGAGCTTCTTGGAGGGCTCCTCCTCAGCAACCTTCTCTCGTTCTTCAAGGTTGGTCTTGTCCTTCCACAATTAGGTCATCCTCTTGCACGATCTCTTTCTCAGTCTTGCATACCTCCACCCAGTTTCTAAGCTTCAAGGAACTCACATTCCATGGATTAACCTCAGGTTAGGATGATAGATTTCCGTATTCCTTAGCCTCAAGTCTACTCACCAAAGTGGAAAGTTGACCAAATTGGACTTCGATATTCTTGATACTTGAAAAGCCCCTTGTGTGTCGCTCCTCAATTTCTCTCCTTGTTCACTCTGTGAACACATCACTTTTCTTTTCCAATTGGGCAATTGCATCAAGGATCTCCTCCCGGTCTGACTTGTACAAAGCCACATTGTTTTTGGAAGGCCATTCTCCCCTTGGGTAGGGTTGAGGTTGAGATTGTCCACCTCGGTTTTACCCTTGGTTTTTCTCGCGCCACTGAAAGTTGGGGTGATTAAGGTATCGAGGATTGAAGGAATTTACCTAGGGGTACTGTCTATCTCTGCCTTGGTTCCCTCATAATCCTTGTTGTTGCCACCATTCAAATTCCCTGTTTCCACTATTTAGTCCAAAGCATTTTCTTCTTTAAAATCTTCATCCACTTGCGGACATGTATTGGTCGGATGATCAAGACTAAAAATGACACACACCTTAACTTGTTGAGCTCTACCATTCATGAACTCTTTCATCACCGAGGCAAGTGATTGAACTTTCTCTTCCTACTTAGGAGAGTGAGCGGGCCCATCAAATGTCTTCACAAGGGATTGGGCGCAAAATTTTCTTGTATCGTTGGTCATTTCTTTGAATAATGTCATTGCATCCTTGGGGATCTTGTTGGCTATTACACACCGCATTGACCATTCTCATATCCTTGTCATAAAGCCCTTCGAAGAAATAATACACCAAATCACCCCCCTTGAGTGAATGGTAGAGGAAACTCATCAACAATCTCTTAAACCTCTTCTAATACTCATATAGAGGCTTGTTTGCCATTTGAAATTTTTTGGAAAGCTGCTTTTTTAGACCCACAAGCTTGGAAGCTGGAAAGTACTTTTCAAGGAACCTCCACTTCATGTCCATCCAAGAAGTGATGTACCCCGGCGGAGGATAATATAGACAATCCTTGGCTGGGTCCTGTAGCGATAAAGAAAATGATCTAAGGTTGTAATCTTGTTTCAAAACTCTGGGTGGCTTCATATTGGTGCACACTAGTTGAAACTCTGACAAGTGCTTGTTTGAGTCTTCACCGGTCATCCCATTGAAGGTAGGTAGGCATTGGATCATGCCACTTTCAACTCATAAGTCACATTTGGTGGCAAAGGTGGGAAGAAAATACATAGGGGTTGATTCTCCAAGTTTGGAGGCATCAACTCCCTAAGCATCTTATTGCCTTCCACCATCTCAACAACTCCTCAACTACTACAATTGGTACTTGTGGAACCTTAGCCCTAGCTCTCCTCCTTCTCCTTCTCCGTAGACCTACGTTATACGTTAGGTAGTGTAAAGTTCCTAAGTTTGTGGTACGAGTATGTACTGTAAACTAGAAACTAGACAATACCAAACTAAAAAAAAACACTAGCAAATATATTAGAAGTAACCATAATAACTATCACAAAGGTTTAACAATAAAAAACAACTAAAACTACCAAACAAAACCAAAAAACAAAGACACTAACCTCTACCAACTTTCTTTGCATGTTATTAATTAAATCTTTAAACTAGCATCTCTGAAAATGGTGGAAAAATTTGATCCTCACTTCGCAAGGTCGCTAATTAACAACCTTTTTATAGGAGATATACTAACCCAAAGAGCACTTCACAAAGATAAATATTTATATTGTTGCCCCCATTATTATTATTAAACTACCAAGGGATAGATAGTTGCAAGACTGGAGTCATCCACAGAGATGCTAGGAATTTAAAGGTTAACTATGCAGAGTTGCAATCAGGTCGTCAATCCAATCACATGTCAGGAATAGTCAATGTCGCAAAACAAGGTTTGGGGGGGTGGGGGTGGGGTGGAGGGTGTTATCTTTCAACTACAAGCATGCGAGAACAAGATTGTAAACTATATAAAGCTAACACTTAAGGATATTTGCGTTACATGATCGGTAGTATATTTCGATCGTAGATTCAATCATTACAAGACGTATAAACCTATCCTAATACTTATGTCACATAGTGTGATCGATAGTCAATACTTCCCCCATGTCTATCATATAAGGGTTTTCTCAATTTTTTTTCTATTGATATCACTTCAGTAATTAGAGAAGTGCAACAACGGCCCCGCCACTATGATGTTCTGTTCATTCCCCGTAAAGAATTATGTCTCGGGCACTCCACTATAAATGCTTCTCCCTAGGCCTATAGAAGCAAAGAGATTGGAACCTTATGGTGACTCTACTGTTGCAACGACATAGGTTGAATTATGCTAACTCTAGTTGCTACTAAACTATATTTATCCATAACTTACCGAGCTCTGGTCTAGCTCAAACTAGGACACGATCATCGGAACGGTGACTAACGACCCACATGCATACACCTACATGGTCATAAACTCTCGCCCCCCCTATTACCTTAGCGACACTCCCAAGGGGATAACAATAAGGCCAACATGAAAGCAAACTAAGGTGTATGCCAACATAGAAGTATTAATCATGTATTTAATAAGATTGTAAGGCACAAGTGAACATAATAATCATAAGCATTAAAGGATAGGGGGATCTTAGAATCTCAAAAAATAACTACCAAGTTATGAATACAAATATAAATATCCAAGCTAAATCACTACTCCCTAAGCATTGAACCCAATTGATCAATTGGATTAAAGGCTCTCGGGAAAAAAGAGGAGAAAATAAACTAAGATAGAAGGGTTAGTCCCATCTCTCTCTACCTACTCTTAGTAAAACTAGGTGAATGAAAATAAACTAGCTAAACTTGAACCCTAGTATACATAGGTCATTTTATATAGTAGTAGGAATTGGGCCTTAAAAGAGGATAAAAAAAGCAACTAAAACCCTATTTACTGCCTGGCATGGGTTGTGCTGTAGCACACGATCCATGTAGTACAACACTGGCCTCCAGCTGGGTGCTAGCCATATGGCCTTCAGAGTGCACAACCGTGTGTATCTCCGTAGCTCAATGGTTGAGATAGTCTTCTGATGGGTTGAATAGCACGGATAGTGTACATCTTTGCAGGCCGCCAGCTGGAAGCTTGATTTCATCTTCTGAGCTGCACATGATTTGCATAACTTTTTGGGCCACCGACTGGGAGTCGATTTTTTGCAAACTGATGGTGCAGGCGTGTAAATCTTCATAGGAAGTGGGTTGGTCTTTTCATCCTAAATTTAGAGTTGCACGGGCCGTGACATATGGCACGGACTATGTCCATACTTAGCCGCACGAGGCTTCTTTGAACTACATAGGCCGTGTACTTCTCTGCGGCCAGTGCCAAGGCACTTTGGCACTATCCTTTTTGGCTAGGATGACCCGTGTAGTATAACACAGCCATGCAAGTTCTTCACTGGTTGAACTTTGACACCTTTCTCTTCTAATCTCGATTCCATCTACCATCACGTTTTGACTCGTGGCCTTCTGCCTACTACCATCCTTGAGAATGGCCTTCTACTACTACTACCATCCTTGTGGATAGTCTTCTACAATCTACGCCGAAGTGCTTATGCGCAATCTAAAAATTAAGCTCACAAAACAAGATCTATATGCTTGTATGGACATAAAATCATTTAGTTCTAAATAAGTCTACAAAACTAAGAATTTAGACAAGAAAACCAAAAATGGCAATCTAAACCCCTTGTAATGTAAACTCGACTAAACCTAGCAATCAACCAACCAAAACATAATAAGAAATGAGCTAAATGTATTGGTTAACACATGCTTTTAGTTGCAAATCAGTGGTGGGAAGCTTTCGATTGCGCTCCTCCTCAAATACTATCTCTTCTTACCCGAGATTGGTCTTGTTACTTTCCATAAATTTGGCATCCTCTTGCACGACCTCCTTCTCGGTTTCGCGTACCTCTTTCCCGTTTCTCAATTTCAAAGTACTTACATTGCGAAGGTTAACCTTGGGTTAGGATGGTAGCTTGCCAGACTCTCTGGCCTCAAGTCGGCTCATAGAAGTGGAAAGTTGACCAACTTGTACTTCAAGGTTTTTGATACTTGAAAAGGCCCTTATATCTAGCTCTTCGATTTCCCTTCTTGTTCACTCCACGAATGAATCAATCTTCTTTGCCAATTGTGCAATTTACTCAAGAATCTCCTCCTAATTAGACTTGTAAATTTGAGCATAGGTGTTGGAAGACCCTTCTTCCCTCTGGTAGGGTTGAGGTGGTCCACCTTGATTTTATCCTTGGTTGTCCTTAGACCACCGAAAGTTTGAGTGGTCATGATATCAGGGATTGAATGAGTTTGCATAAGGGTTTTGTCGATCTCCACCTTGGTTTCCTTGAAAACCTTATTGTTTCCCTCTAGGAAACTGCCTATTTCCACCATTAAAATATAAGGCCTCACCTCCTCAAAATTATCCACCACTTGCGGACATGTATCAGACGGGTGATCCAAGTTGCAAGTCCCACACATCTTGAGTTGTTGCGTCCTCCCTTTCATAAATTCTTTAATCATTGAAGCAAGAACTTAGACTTGCTTTTCAAGCTTAAGAGAATAATCGGGCTCCTCTGAAGTCTTCACACGTGACCGGGTCCCAAACTGCCTTGTACCATTCGCCATTTCCTCAAATAAGGCCATAGTGTCTTTGGGGCTTTTGTTCGCTATAGAAACAATACATGATGCATTTACCGTGCACATACCTACTTCGCATAAGACTTCACAGAAGTAGTAAACCAAATCACCTTCCTTGAATGGATGATAAGAACAACTAGCCAATAGCTGCTTGAACCTCTTCCAGTTCTCATACAAGGACTCATTTGCTAGTTGCAAAATATTGGTCAGTTTCTTATTCAGACATGTAGACTTTGAAGCTGAGAAGTATTTATATAGAAATCTCAGCTTCATGTCCATCCAGGAAGTAATGCAGCCTGATGGAGGTAATAGAGCCAATCCTTAGCCACATATCATAACGAAAAAGGAAATGACCTCATATTGTAGTCCTCCTCCGACACCCCCGGTGGTTTCATATTGGTGCAAACCAAATGAAACTCCGAGAGGTATTTGTTGGGATCCTTTCCGACCATCCCATGGAAAGTGGGAAAGCATTGGATTATGCCGCTCTTCAGCTCATAAGTGACATTAGGTGGAAAAGATGGGAAGACTATGCAAAGAGGTTGACTCTCCAGATTTGGAGCCATCAACTCCGTAAGCGTCTGATCGTCTTCTACCATCTCAACAATCTCTTCTTCAACAAAAATGGATGACCTTTGTGGAGTCTCTCGTCTAGTTCTCTTCATTCTCCTCTTCTACTAGCTGTATTTTCCGACAGATAATGTAAAGTTCCTAAGTTCGTGGTACAAGTATGTACCCTAAACAAGAAAGTAGACACTACCAGTCCCAAGAGAAAACACTAGGAAACAGATTGGAAGTAACCAGAATAACTATCGAAAAATCTCAGCACAATAACCAACTAAAGCTACAAAATAAAAAACAACACTAACCGCTCTACCAAATAGTAATGCAAGTTAACTATCAAATCTTTAAACTAGAATAACTGGTAATGGCGCAAAAGTTTGATCCGCACTCCGCGTGTCGCTAATAATAAACCAACCTTTTTACGAGAGATCGATTACTAACTCACGGAGCACAAGAGACCAAAGATAAGATTTATAATATTGATCCCATTCTCGGTACAACTACCAAAGGTAGTTACTCGCAAGTCCGGGGTCATCCACAGTTATGCTAGAATTAACAATTAACTAAGCAAGACTCACAATTGGGTGTCACTCCGATTGTGTGTCGGGAATATCTAGTGTCATAAACATGGTTTTTTTGGCCCTGCGGTGGGGGGGGGGGTGTCTGTCTAAAAACTACTAAGCATGCAAATCAAGAGAACAAACTATATTAAACTAATCCTTGGGTATATTTGCATAACATGATCGGTAGATGACTTTGATCCTAGATTCTATCATATATAATTCCTATAAACCTATCTCAATGTTTATGTCACATAATTTGGTAGATAGTCAATACTTCCAAATGTCTGTCACATAAAGACGCCTACGTCTATCCTATCATTGGTGCCTCCGTAATTAGAGAAAGTGCATGTGCGGTCCAACTGAGTTGTGCTCCTCTTTACCCATAAAGAAATACATCCCGGGCTACACTTTGAAACTTCTCCCTAAGCCTATAGAGGTAGAGGAATTAGCATCTCATGATGACTCTAGGGTAGAAATGACAATGGTCGCTACACTACAACCCTAGTTGCTACAAACTATGATGCCATGTCTATCAAGGCACGAGATATCTATTCAAAGTTAGGATTATGGTCCTATCGAACGGTGCTCATGGTCATATATGCATACACTCACATAGCCGAGGACTCATGATACTGCATATCCTAACTAGAGAATCCCAAGGGGAAAACAAGTCGAACACTACACATGTCACATACAACAATGGTGCATCAAAGAATGCATCATTTCATGAATGTAAATAGAAAATCAAACATGATATTCATAAATATATAAGATAGGGAGACGTAAACTCTCACAAAATCTAAACCAGGTCATGAATACAAATTAGATCCCCAAACAAATAAACTACCCCCTCAGCATTGAACCCAATTTTACCATTGGATTCAATGACCTTAGGCAGTAAATACTAAATGAAGAGAGAAGGGTTATTCCATTTCTCTCTACGTATTCTTGGAAACTAGGAGAATAGAAATACAACTAATGAACGATGTTCTTAAACCCTAGTAGACAAAAGCTCCTTATATAGTAGGTAGGAAATAGGATTTAAAGAGGCACAAAATAAGGGAAACCCTAAGCTACTGCGTCACCACGGGCCGTGCAATAGCACATGGCCTGTGCGGTATGACTCGTACAAAAGTGCACGGGCTGCCTACTGGGAAAGGTTCCTCGGCGAACTGAGCGTGCGATTCATGCAATTCCTCATGGACCATCAAATGGAAGGGAATTTTAGCCATCTTAGCAGTGTGGCCTATGCAAATCCTTGTGGGTTGTTAACTGGAGTTTAGTTCTTTAGCTTCTGATGGCACGACCGTGCATATAGCTATGAGGCAGGAACTGGATCTTCGAGTCTTGACCTTCGAGGCTGACAGGACATATAAAAGGACATGGCCCATGCCGACACTCAGCCCCATAGTCCACTTGGTTGATTTGAACCATACAAAAGGGCACGGCCCATGCCAGTACTTAGCAGTACTGCCATCTTGGTTGGCACGGGCCCTCCCAGTCTTCTAAATCTTCCAGACTTCAACTCTTTATCTTCCGCGCATTCCATCTACTACCATGATTAAATTCATGGCTTTCGGTCTACTATCATCTTTGCGAATGACCTTCAAATATCTTCTACCATTCTTGCGAATGTCCTTCATTAATCTACTTCAAAGTGTTTACGAGCTATCTACAATGAAGCTCAGAAAATAGGATCTAGATGCTCATAAGGACATATCATCCGTTAGGTCTAAATAATCTACAAAACGAATGATTTAAACAAGAAAACCAACAAAGATCATCTAAACCCCTTGTGATGTAAACTCACTTAATCCTAGAAATCGACCATAAAAACCTACTAATGAATGTGCTAAATGCATTAGGAAACACATGCATCTAGGTGCACATCACTTCTCTTGTTTGAATAATTTTTTATGCGATGCATGAAAATGTAATAAGTCCCCCACCAATTTTATCCATATTCTGAAGTGTGAATCTGCATTCTTTTTAAGATAATTTTCACACACTATGCACGATTATCACATGCACGTGCAATACACACACTCATGAAAAAATAATCATAAGAAAAAATATATTGAGAAACTATACTAAATAGTACTCACTT
Source organism: Rubia tinctorum (assembly GCA_032355605.1). Classification (NCBI taxonomy): domain Eukaryota; kingdom Viridiplantae; phylum Streptophyta; class Magnoliopsida; order Gentianales; family Rubiaceae; genus Rubia; species Rubia tinctorum. Next base: position 14,892 of record JAULKM010119336.1, on the reverse strand, counting down.
TTAGTTTAACTTTACCAACTGTTTTGGTAAAATATTTGTTTTCGGAAGTATACGTAAACATTTCCCCTTTAGTGATAAGAGATTCATCATTATAATCAATGACAATAAAGACACCAAGATAATTATGCAGATTCAGTGTGAAATTAGTTTTGGATAGAATATAAAAAATATGTAACTTGTGGATTATGAAATCCACTATATTGGTTGAAAGAATTCACATAACACGATAAAAATCATAGTATAATCATAATGTGGCCATTGGTTCTCGCTTAGAAGAATGGTTTGGTAGAGATATAACCATATGTAGTTTTCATGTGTAACACATTATTTAGATATGTGGCACAATGAAAAGCGCAACAAGAAACCCATTTTGTTGCTGCATTCTATCTCTCTCTGAACAACGCAGTTCCATTAGATATCCAGCTCGCAGAGCAAACATGGTAGGAAAGAAAGTGGAAAAATTGCAACATTGACCGCACGACCCATAAATTTGCTTGCACAAATCATATGTCTTAGCAAATGAGGTAGGTGGAATTTTTAAAAACCCAAGAAGATTCCATTTTGTAAACATTTAAGAAACTATTTTTTGAACGAAACCATGCACAAAACATGAACTTACAATCTTTCTATATTGGTTGGGTTTAATGCGTTCCAATTTTCAAGACAAAAGCAACACTTCCTCTTAATTTTAGGGGTTTCACATGATGTACAAACCGATGAACCATAATCGAGAATGTTTCTTGATCTAAAACCACTCTCGGTGAATAGAAATTTAACACTTGTTGCAAATTATCATTTTATTTTTATACCAATATTATACCCATCGTCATACAAAATGGCGCTATAAGGTATATTTTACGGTAAAAAGTTTATAACTATTTTGCAACAAAGAAACCAAGTTAATTAGTTCAGGGGCATTTAGGTTATTTCCAAAAATCCATTTCTCCAAGTTCAATGGTGTATCTTTCACATTGACACTGGCTTTCCACCTTTTCTCTCTTCAGCTAGTATGACATTCTCATTCAGCAAAAGTGTGTTTCTTTGTGTCACGTGAACCACAATTGCAATGAACTAGGTGCTGAGATGAATAATACATTCATTCTACACCATAGCAAAAAACTAGCATTGTGCTAGGTAATGTTGGTGGTTCACCTATTTTGCCATACCTTGATTTCAATTGTAACATGTCCACAATGGACATCCCATGATTAAACTTAGTCTTACAGACAAGGAAAAGGTACTAAAGCCTCCTATTTTCCATGTTCTTAAGGTTGTTAGACAAAATTTATGTGCACTCATCATGCTCCCAGATTTCATAATCATTGCAATGTACATATTTCCCAACAAGAAGATGTATATTTTATTTTAATAGTTTATTTATCTGATGCACGAAAAATGTAATAAAGTCCCCCTTTATCCATATTTCGAAGTGTGAATTCGCATTCTTGTTAATATAATTTTCACGCACTATGTACGCTTATCACATGCATGTGCAATACATACACACGTGGAAAAAAATCATAAGAACAAATATATTAACAAAATATACTAAATAGTACTCACTTTTAGGTTAATGTTACCAAATGGTTTGGTATAGTTTTTGTTTTCGGAAGTATGCGTAAACACTTTCCCTGTAGTGATAAGAGATTATCATTATGATCAATTACAATAAAGACACCGAGAAAAATATCTAGATTTATTACGAAATTAGTTTTAGATAGAACATAGAAAAATTCAACTTGTGGATTATGATATCCATAATATTGATTGAAATAATCCACATAACACGATAATAATCATAGTATAATCATAATGTGACTATTAGTTATCGCTTATAAGCATGGTTTTGTAGACATAATTATTTGTAGTTTTCATGTTTAACACATTACTTAGACATGTGGCACAATGATAAGCATAATAAGAAACCCATTTTGCTGATGCATTCTATATCTCTCTGAACAGTGCAGTTCCATTAGATATCCGACTCGCAGAGCAAACATCGCATGAGAGAAATTGGAAATAGTGCAGCACTGCCCGCAAGAACCATAAATTTTGTTACACAAATCATATGTCTTAGCAAATGAAGTAGATGAAATCTTAAGATGCTCGATTGCAGGCTCCATTTTCTCGATATTTAAGAAAATATTTTTTGAACAAAACTATGCAGAAGTAACATGAATCCACAATCTTTCTATATCGGTTAGATTTAATGCATTCCAATTTGCAAGACAAAAGTAACACTTCCTCTCAATTTTAGGGGGTTCACATGCTCTACAAACCCATGCAGCATAATCATGAATGTTGCTTGCTCCAAAAACACTTTTTGTGAATATAAATTTAACACTTGTTGCAACTTATCATTTTGTTTTGATCCCAATTTTATACCCATCGGCATACAAAACGGCGCTATGAGGTATATTTTTACAGTAACAAGTTCATAATTATTTTGCAACAAAGAAACTAATTGATTCTTATCAAATTTTATCAGTTCAGGGACATTTAGTTTATTTCCTAAAATCTATTTCTCCAGGTTTAACGGTGTATCTTTCACCTAGACACTGGTTTTCTCTTTTTCTCTCTTCAACTAGTATGACATTCCCATTCATCAAGAGTGTGTTTCTTTGTGTCACATGAACCACAATTACATTGAGCTAGGTGCTGAGATGAAAAATACATTCCTTCTACACCATAGAAAGAAAGAAAATACTATCATTATGCTAGGTAATGTAGGTGGTTCACATTTTTTGCCCTACCTCAATTTTGATTTTAACTTCTCCGTAATGGACATCGCATGACTAGAGTTAGTCTTATAGTTAAGGAAAATGTACTGAAGTTTCTTTTTGTCCATATTCTTGAGAAGGTTAGACAATTTTTTTTGTGAACTCACCATGCACCCAGATTTTATAACCGTTACGTTGTACATATTTCCCACCCACAAGATGTATATATATTGTTTGAATAATTTATTTATCTGATGCATGAAAATGCAATAAGCCCCCATCCCCCAATTTTAATTATATTCCTAAGTGTAAACATGTATTTTTGTTAAGATAATCTTCACCCACTATACACGTTTATAACATGCACATACACACAGGTAAAAAAAAATATACGGATGAATGTAATGATAAACTATTCTAAATAGTACTCACTTTTAGATTAATTTTACCAAATGGTTTGGTAATGTTTTTGTTTTGGGGAGTTTGTGTAAAAAATTTCCTTATAGTGATAAGATATTCATTATTATAATCAGCCAAAATAAAGAAAACCAAGATAATTATGTAGATTCATTAGGAAATCAGTTTGGGATAGAACCTAGAAAAATTTAACTCGTGGATTATGAAATTCACAATATTGGTTGAAAATATCCGCATAACACTGCAATAATTATAGTATAATCATAATGTGGCCATTGGTTCTCACTTAGAAGCATGGTTTTGTAGAGAAATTACAATTTGTAGTTTTCAAGTGTAACACATTATTTGGATTTGGGGCACAATGAAAAGCACAATAAAAAACTCATTTTGTTGCTGAACACTATCTATCCTTGATTATTGCAGTTCAGTTAGATATCCAGCTCGCAGAGCAAACATGGCATGAAAGGAAGTGGAAAAATTGCAACACTTCCAGCACGACCCATAAACTTTCTTGTACAAAACACATGCCTTAGCAAATGAAGTAGGCGGAATCTTAAAAGCCCAGTTGCATGCTCCATTGTCTCAATATTTGAGGAACCATTTTCTAGAGAAAACGATGCACAATTAACATGAACTCACAATATTTCTATATCGGTTTGATTTAATGTGTTCCCTTTTGCGAGACAAAGGCAACATTTCCTCTCTATTTTAGGGTTTTGACATGCTCTACAAAGCCATGAAACATAATCGTGAATGTTGCTTACTCCAAAAAACTCTTGATGAATAACAATTTAAAACTTGTTAGAAATTATCATTTTGTTTTTCTCCCAATCCAAGAAACCAACTGCTTCTTATCCAATTTTATTTGTTCAGGGGCATTCAAGTTATTTCTCAAAATCAATTTCTCCAGGCTAAGCGGTATATCTTTCATTTTTACACTGGCTTTCCACCTTGTTTTTTATCTCTTCAACCAGTATGACATTCCCATTCAGCAAGAGTGTTTTTCTTTGTGCCATGTGAACTGCAAACGCATTGAACTAGGTGCAGAGATAAAAAATACATCTCTTCTACCCCATAGAAAAAACGATCACTGTTTATAGGCAATGTAGGTGGTTCACTAGGTTTTGATTGTAACTTTTCCGCAATGGACAACCCATAATTAGACTTAGTCTTATGGTGTTGAAGGTTCTTTCTGTTCATGTTCTTAAGCATGTTAGAAAAAAAAATTTGTGCACTCAACATGCACCCAGATTTTACGACCTGTTGCATTGTACATATTTCCCACCAAGAATATGTATGCATATTGTTTGAATAATTTATTTATCAGATAAGTGAAAATGTAATAACCCCCCCCCCCCCCCCCGCCCCCCGCAATTTTATTCATATTCCGAAGGATGAATCCACATCCTGGTTAAGATAAGTTTCATGCACAATGCACATTTATAACATGCACGTACACACATGCAAAACAAATTATATGAACGAATATAACGAAAACTATACTAAACAGTACTCACTTTTAGGTTGATTTTACCAAATAGTTTGGTGAAGCTTTTTTTGTGGATGTATGGGTAAGCATTTTTCCTATAGTGATAAGATATTCATCATTATATCAGCCAAAATAAAGAAAACCAAGATAATTATGTAGATTCATTCAGAAATTAGTTTGGGATAGAACTTTGAATTTTTTTGGGGTTTCACATGCTCTATAAACCCATGAAGCACAATCATGTATGTTGGTTGCTCCAAAAAACTCTCGGTGAATAGAAATTTAAAAGTTATTGTAAACAATCATTTAGTTTTGCTCCAAATCATAGACCCATTAGAATAGAAAACTTTTCCCTAAGGTATATTTTATAAAAACAGGTTCATAATTATTTTTCAACAAAGAAACTAACTGCTTCTTATCAAATTTTATCTGTTCAGAGGTATTCGGATTATTCCCCAAAATCAAGATCTCCAAGTTCAGTGGTGTATCTTCCGCTTTGACATTGGCTTTCATATTTTTTTTTATCTTAAACCAATATGACATTATCATTCAGCAAGAGTGTGTTTCTTCGTGCCACTTGAACCAAAATTGCATTGAACTAGGTGGTGAGATGAAATATACATCCCTTCTAAACCATGGCAAAAACAATCGTTGTGGTTGGTAAGGTTGGTGGTTCACTTTTATTTTCTCTACCTAGGTTTTGATTGTAAATTCTCTGCAATGGACAACCCATGATTAGAATTAGTCTTAGAGTTAAGGAAAAGGTATAGAAGGTTCTAATTGTCCATGTTCTGAAGGAGGTTGGACAAAATTTTTGTGCACTCAACATGCACGTTGATTTTACAACAATTGCATATTTCCCATTAAGAAGATGCACACACACACATATATATTTTTTTGAATTTTATTTATCATAAGAATGAAAATGTAATAACCACCCCTCCCCCATTTTTTGCATTTTCCGAAATGTGAATCTCATTCTTGTTAAGATAGTTTTCACGGACTGTGCACGTTTATGACATGCACGTGCTACACATACAATCATGCAAAACAAATCATAAGAATGAATATATTAAAAAACTATACTAAATAGTTTGCACTTTTAGGTTAATTTTACAAAATGGTTTGGTAACGTGTTTGTTTTAGGAAGTATGAAAAAAACATTTTCCCTGTAGTGATAAGATATTGTCATTGTAATCAACAACAATAAGCCAAGGGTTTCCCCTCGTTAAGGATTTGCACCCCTAACTTGAATGATTACTACACAACTAGCCAACTACAATTAGGGTCTAACGATCGGGACAGTACTTGATGAGACATCAAATGCATATATTTTCCAAAGTATTTAACATCTCTTTTTTATATTTTTGTTAGAAGATTGCTAGATTTAGATACGTTTACATCATAAGGGGTTTAGATATACGTTTTCAGTTTTTTATATCTAAATCCTTCATTTTGTAACCTATTATGAGTCTAATGGATTTTTGGTCCTTATGAGCATCTAGATTCCTTTTTGTGAGCTTAATTCGTAGACACTTCAGAGTTTTTTTAGTGAAGGGCATTCACAAGGATGGTAGATTATTGAAGGCCACGAGTTAAACGTGGTAAAAGATAGAATGATCGATCAATGAAATTGACATTTTATCAATTAGAGGGTTAGAATGATATTGCCTATTTTATATCCTAATTATTTGATTTATGAAGGGTTTTGAAGATCATTTTAAAGACTCCAATTGAAGAGTTCGAGTTTGAAAAGTTCAAGAGTGAAGAGGCGACGGAATTTTGAAGAGAAGGCCAATTATTCTGGATATTGGTAAAAGTTTAGTAGAGAGCTCGTCATGGTTAGTGCCCACGATTAGTGACAATTTTGCACGGTCCGTGACAAAGGCTCCTACAACCCATTTATGTTGTTTTTATCCTTTGATTCCTAGCCTATAAATATCCCCTTCTTCCCCATCTTTCTAAGTCCGAACCGAGGCCTCAAAACCCTAGTTTTCTTTATCTTTTCTTAGTTTTTGTACTACTTCCATGAATTCTTGTAGATTTGTTATGGGTTTTCATTATCAATTCTGGACTTAGACTTGGGAGCAATTGATTGAAGCTTCCAAACCCATGTAGTGAGAATATCTATTTCACTTTTTCATGAACATTTATTGCTTAGCATTTATCGTGCCATTAATATTGATATTTACTTCATTTATGGTATGGGTTGTTTGAGAATACAAAGTGTTTTTATGATTGATTGCCAGGATGTTAAGAAAGTGTACAAGTTCTTGTCTCTTTGGCATGAAAATACAAGAATATAGAATTTGAACTTCTTGTTGGGTAAATGATGTCAATATTTCTAGATGAGTATGTTAATGAGGTTTTTATCATATTTATCCTATGGTATTACTAAAAGGTAGAATATTGAATGTTAATTGTTCTAGGTTAAACCTAATAAATGCTTTGTTTGGTTAAATGGCTAGGCGTTCGGTAGAATGCTTGTAGTTGTTATCAAATCTATGGTTCTTTATGTATGATTCCATTGATGAAATACCTTTAGGCGGTTTTTGTCTAAAGTGATCATTAATGAGGTTTGTAAATAGTCATTGATTGGTATTATGAATTACTCTTACAAAGAAAGAATGTTTATCTTTGAAATGTAAGTGATAGCATTCACCATGAGCAATTAATGTGAATGATTAAGTGATTGTTTCCATGATCTATAAGAGGGTTGGAAGTGGGAATCTATTGCCCCCAAGGGTTTGTCATGTGGTTTTATCATCTTTTTTCATTGTTGCATGATTAGCATACTTACCTTTATATGCTAGTTGTCTTGTCTTTACTTTCATACCTTAGGAAAAACCAACCCCCTCCCAACCCACTTGCTTTTATATATCTATATATATATATGATTATATCCACCTTATATGCATGAAACCTTAGGAACCCATCTTCTTCGTGAATGACCCCGATTTGCCACTATCTATTTAGTTGTATTTAGGAAGCACTTAAGGGATATAAATTGTATTTTTGAGAGGTACAACAATGACTTCCCAGTACTCTTGAGATAGCATGAATGCACTTATCTCCCCAGTACTCTCAAACCTACAATAGCCCTAACCTAACACTCCCAAGATAGCATTTTAAGACATGACCGATATTATACTACACATCAATATATGGCTGCATCATGAAACATGGCATTGCATAAATCTACAAGAATGTAAAGCATAAATCAAGCATAAGTATTCATAGGACATAAAGATACGGAAATCTCAAAGTCAACATCTAGTCATGAATACTAATATTTCCCCAGGAAATTAAACTACTCTAGTATTACTATTAAGTCCATGACATTCATTAAATTAAATGCCATGGATATAAGAACTAAAAGAAGGAAAAGAGAAGAAGAACTTCAAAGAGAGAGAGGGAGGGAGAGGGGGAGAGAGAGAGAGAGAGAGAGAGAATTCTCAGCTTCCTTCCTACCTACCAAAGAATAAGATCTACATTTTGGCTACTTTCTAAACCCTTGGAGACTAAATGCACATTATATAGGAGAAGATAAATGGGCCTCTAAAGGCCCAAGTTTGGAAAACCCTAGTAAAACCCTATTGTCACTCTTAGTGCAACATTAGCACGGGCCATGCAAAAGCATGCGGCCCGTGCAAATTCTTGCAGACGTGGACTGGGGGTTCATCTCGAGCAAACTGAGTGTGCGGCCCATGGACTGGAGAGCATGTCCTTTCCATCTGAGCACACGGCCTTTAAAAAAGAATGTGGGTCGTGGTCTGGAGTCTTCATCTGTCTTCTGATCGTCCAACTGTCCAATAGCTTATGGGCCACGGATTGGAGTCTGGGATCTTTCACCTCTTGGTACTAGCCATGCAAATCTACACAGGTCGTGCCAGTCTTCAACCCTTCAAAACTTGGCTTATTCCCTCAACTTATATGTGCCGCTATGGGTGAACCGCTGATCCGATTTGGGAGTTATTGTAATTAATAGCGCTCGAGAAGACGAATTCAACGGTGTCATCCTCGGAGGCTGATTCTTCTTGGATCGTTCCCTGAACTCGGTTTAGCTCTCGGATCACAATTCATCCACCTCTTTGTCTTCCTTCTTCGACCCTTCTACCTTCTACCACATTTTGACTCGTGGAAAGTATTCTACCATCCTTGCAAATGACCTTCACTAAACGACTCCGAAGTGCTTACGAGCAATCTACAAATAAGATCACAAAATATAATCTAGATGCTTATAAGGAAAACAATCCATTAGATTCTAAAAAGGTTGTAAAATGAAGGATTTAGATATGAAGACCGAAAATGGCCATCTAAACCCCTTATGATGTAAACTGATCGAAACCTTAAAATATACCTACAAAATGATAACAAAATAGCTGTTAAATTCCTTAGAAAATACATGCATTTAAAGTCTCATAAGTAAGCTCTATTGTATCTACATTTAATAAACCATTTTCTAGACGAAACCATGCACAAGCAACATGAACCCGCAATCTTTCTATATCGGCTGGTTTTAATGCGGTTAATTTGAGAGACAAAAGCAACACTTCCTCTCAATTTTAGAGTTTTCACATGCTCTAAAAACCCATGAAGCATAATCGTGAATGTTTCTCGCTCCAAAACCTCTCGGTGAATGGAAATTTATCACTTGTTTCAAATTATCATTTAGTTTTGCTCCAAATCTTAGACCCATAAGCATAAAAAATGGCTCTGAGGTAAATTTTACAGTAACATGTTTATAATTATTTTTGAAACAAAGAAACCAACCACTTCTTATCAAATTTCATCAGTTCAGGAACATTCAGATTATTCCCCAAAATTGATTTCTCCAAGTTCAGCGGTGTATCCTTCGCTTTGACATTGGCTTTCCACTTTTTTTTTTCTCTTCAACCAGTATGACAATCCCATTTAGCAAGAGTGTATTTCTTCGTACCACATGAACCACAATTGCATTAAACTAGGTTCTGAGATGAAAATTACATCCCTTCTACACCATAACAAAAAAACTATCAATGTGCTTTGTAAAGTTAGTGATTCACTTTTATTGGTCATACCTAGGTTTTGATTGTAACTTTTTCGAAATGGAAAACCCAAGATTAGACTTAGTCTTAGAATTAAGGAAAATGTACTCAAGGTTTTTTGTACATGTTTTGAAGGAGGTTAGACAAAATTTTTATGCACTCAGCATGCACCCATATTTTCTGACCATGGAACTGTACATATTTCTCACCCAGAATATGTATATATATATATTGTTCGAATAGTTTATTTATTAGATGCAAGAAAAATTAATGACCCCCTCCCCCCAAATTTATTCACATTTCGAAGTCTGAATCTGCATTCTTGTTAAGATAATTTTCATGAACTATGCACATTTATGACATGCACGTACGTTTATGACATGCAAGTGCAAAACATACCCATATAATTATGTAGATTCATTAGGATATCATTTTGGGATGGAACTTAGAAAAATTTAACTCTTGGATTATGAAATCAAAAATATTGGTTGAAAGAATTCGAATAACACTACAATGATCATAGTATAATCAAAATGTGGTCATTTGGTTTTGTAGAGAAATCACCATTGGTAGTTTTATGTGTAGCACATTATCTCGATTTGGGGCACAATAAGAAACCCATTTTGTTGTTGAACACTATCTGTGTCTAAACAGTGCAGTTCCATTCTATATCCAGCTCGCAGAGCACATATGACGTGAAAAAATTTGAAGATTTTGCAACACTTCCCGCACGATCCATAAACTTGCTTGCAGAAAATATATGTTTTAGTAAATTAAGTAGGTGAATCTTAAGAAGCACAGTTGCAGGCTCCATTGTCTCAAAATTTAAGAAACCAATTTATTGACGAAACCATTCACAAGTAACATAAACCTGCAATTTTCTATATCAGTTGGCTTTAATGCATTCCATTTTGCAAAACAAAAGCAACATTTCCTCTTAATTTTAGGGGTTTCACATTCTCTCTAAACCCATGAAGCATAATCGTGAATGTTGCTTACTCCAATTTTTTTGTTGATTAGCAGTTAAACACTTCTTTTTGATTATCATTTAGTTTTGCTCCAAATCTTAGACCCATCAGCGTGGAAAATGGTGCTCTAAGGTAAATTTTACAGTAACGTGTTCATAATTATTTTTGCAACAAAGAAACCAACTGCATCTTATCAAATTTTATCAGTTCAGGACCATTCAGATTATTCCCCAAAATTGATTTCTCCAAGTTCAGCGGTGTATCTTTCGCTTTGACATTGGTTTCCACTTTTTTTTGTCTTCAACCAGTATGACATTCTAGCAAGTGTGTGTTTCATCGTGCCACATGAACCACAATTGCTGAAATATGTGTTGAGATTAAAAATAAATATCTTCTACACCATAGCATAAAACTATCAATGTACTTGGTAATGTTGGTGGTTCACTTTTATTTGTCATACCTAGGTTTTGATTGCAACTTCTCTGCAATGGACAACCAATGATTAGAGTTAGTTTTACAATTAAGGAAAAGGTACCAAAGGTTGTTTCTGTACATGTTCTTAAGGAGGTTTACCAAAAATTTTATGTGCATAGCTTGCACCCAGATTTTACAACCATTGCACTGTACATATATCCCACCCAGAATATGTATATATATTGTTTCAATAATTTATTTATTAAATGCATGAAAAGGTAATAAATCCCCCCCCATTTTATTCAAATTTTGAAGTGTGAATCTGCATTATTGTTAAGATTATTTTCATGCACTATGCATGTTTATGACATACACGTGCAAAACAAAAACCCAGATAATTTTTTAGATTCATTAGGAAATCAGTTTGGGATCGAACATAGAAAAATTTAACTTGTGGATTATGAAATCCACAATATTGGTTGAAAGAATCTGCATGATACTAAAACAATCATAGTATGAACATAATATAGCCATTGGTTCTCGCTTAGAAGCATGGTGTTTTTAGAGAAATCGCCATTGGAAATTTTCATGTGTAGCACATTTTCTGGATTTGGGGCACAATGAAAGGCGCTATGAGAAACCCATTTTGCTTTTGAATATTATGTCTCTTTTACATGTTCTTGAGGAGGTTGAAATAAATTTTTATGCACTCTGCTTGAACCAAAATTTTAAAACCATTGCACTTTACATATTTCCCACCTAGAATATATATATTATTGAAATAAGTTATTTATCAGATGCGAGAAAAGGTAATGCCCCCTCTCCCCCGAATTTTATTCAAATTCCGAAGTGTGAATCTAAATTCTTGTCTAGATAATCTTTACGCACTATGCACGTTTATGACATGCACATGCAAAACAACCCTAGATAGTTGTGTAGATTCATTAGGAAATAAGTTTGGGATCAAACTTAGAAAAATTTAACTTGTGAATAATGAAGTCCACAATATTGGTTGAAAGAATCTGCATAACACTACAATAAGCATAGTATAAACATAATATGGCCAAAGGTTCACGCATAAGAGAATGGAGTTTTAGAGAAATCACAATTGGCAGTTTTTATATGTAGCACATTATCTGGATTTGGGGCACAATGAAAGGCAAAATAAGAAACCCATTTTGTTGTTGAACATTATGTCTCTTTGAACAGATCAGTTCCATTATATATCAAGCTCTTAGATCACACATGGCAAGAAAGAAAGTGGAAAATTTTCAACACTTCCCACATGACCCATAAAATTGCTTGCACAAAATATATGTTTAGAAAATTAAGTAGGTGGAATATTAAGAAGAACAGTTGCAGGCTCTATTGTCTCAAAATTTAAGAAACCAATTTATTTATGAAACCATTCACAAGTAACATGAACCTGCAATATTTCTATATCGGTATGCTTTAATGCGTTCTATTTTGCGAGAAAAAAACAAAATTTCCTCTTAATTTTAGGAGTTTCACATGCTCTCCAAACCCATGAAGCGTAATCGTGAATGTTGCTTGTTCCAAAAAACTCTTGGTGAAAAGCAGTTTAACATTTGTTTCAAATTATCATTAAGTTTTGTTCAAAATCTTAGATCCATCGGCATAGAAAATGGAGCTATGAGGTAAATTTTACAGTAACAGGTCCATAATTATTTCGTAGAAAAGAAACCAACTGCTTCTTATCAAAAATTTCAGTTCAGGAGCATTCAGATTATTCCCCAAAATCGATTTCTCTAAGTTCAGCGGTGTATCTTTCGCTTTGACATTGGGTTTCCACTTTTTTTCTCTGCTAGTATGACATTCCCATTCAGAAAGAGTGTATTTCTTCATGCCACATGAACCACAATTGCATTGGACTGGGTGTTGAGATGAAAAATACATCCCTTCTACACCATAGCAAAAAACTATATGTGCTAGGCAAAATTGGTGGTTCACTTTTATTTGTAATACCTAGGTTTTGATTGTAACTTCTCTGCAATGGACAACCCATTATTAGAATTAGTCTTACAATTAAGGAAAATGTACTTAAGGTTTTTTTTGTACATGTTCTTAAGTAGGTTGGACAAAAATTTTATGCACTCAGCATGCACCCATATTTTACAATCATTGCACCGTACATATTTCCCACCTATAATATGTATTTATATTGTTTGAATAATTTATTTATTAGATGCATAAAAAGGCAATACCCCCCAAAATCTATTCACATTTTGAAGTGTAAATCTGCATTCTTTGTAAGATAATTTTCTTGCACTATGCACGTCCATGGCATGCACTCTCAACGCATACCCAGATAATTATGTAGATTCATTAGGATATCTATTTGGGATGGAACTTGGAAAAATTGAACTTGTGGGTTATGAAATCCATAATATTGGTTTAAATAATTTGACTAGCACAACAATAATCATAGTATAATCAAAATATGGCCATTTGGTTCTTGCCGAGAAGCATGGTTTTGTAGAGGAATCACCATTGGTAGTTTTCATGTTTAACACATTATCTGGATTTGGGGCACAATAAGAAACCCACTTTGTTATTGAACACTATCTCTCTCTCTAAACAGTGCAGTTCCATTATATATCCAGCTCGCAGAGCACACATGGCATGAAAAAAAGTGAAAATTTTGCAACAATTCCCGGACAACCCATAAACTTGCTTGAAAAAAATATATATTTTCGCAAATTAAGTAGGTGGAATCTAAAGAAGCACAGTTGCAGGCTCCATTGTCTCAGAATTTAAGAAACTAATTTATTGACAAAATCATTCAACAGTAGCATGAACCTGCAATCCTTCCATATCGTTTGGCTTTATTGCATTCCATTTTGGGATAAAAAAAGCAACACTTCCTCTTAATTTTAGGGGTTTCACATGCTCTCCAAACCCGTGAAGCATAATTGTGAATTTTTCTTGCTCCAAAAAATTCTTGGTGAATAGCAGTTTAACACTTGTTTCAAATTATCATCTAGTTTTGCTCCTAATCTTAGACCCATCGGCATATAAAATGGTGCTCTGAGGTAAATTCTACAGTAACAGGTTCATAATTTTTTTGCAACAATGAAACTAACTGCTTCTTATCAAATTTTATCAGCTCGGGAGCATTGGAATTATTCCCCAAAATCGATTTCTCCAAGTTCAGCGGTGTATCTTTCGCTTTGACATTGGCTTCCACTTCTTTTTTCTCTTCAACTAGTATGACATTCTCATTCAGAAAGAGTGTGTTTCATCGTGCCACATGAACCACAATTGCATTGAACTAGGTGCGGAGATGAATAATACATTCCTTCTACACCATAGCAACAAACTATTAATGTGCTTGGTAATGTTGGTGGTTCACTTTTATTTATCATACCTAGGTTTTGATTGTAACTTCTCAGCAATAGAAAACCCATGATAATACTTAGTCTTACAACTAATGAAAACATATTGAAAGTTGTTTTTGCACATGTTCTTAAGGAGGTTGAACCAATTTTTTATGCACTCAGCTTGCACCCAGATTTTACAACCATTGCATTATGCATATTTTGGTGTGTCCATTTTATGCAGTTATTTTGGGACTTTTTGGATTCACTTTTGTACACTTTTGTGCTCTATGTGTGGCATTTTCCTTTGAAATTTTCAAAGATGAGTTAAGAGCGACTTTACGCTTTTATTAGTTTTCTAGGAGATTTTGTGTGACAGGGAAAATGTTTGAAGACTTTAAAGACTATGTTTGAAGATTTGAAGACCTTCTTTTGATCTTTGAAGACTAGAAGGATTAAAGAAAAGTGATGTGAAGAGGAGGACTTGAGACAAAGAGAAGAAAGAAATCAAGGTGCTGA